>NLAU01000917.1:0-17475 GCA_002370875.1 Metschnikowia arizonensis | reverse complement strand
TATATTATATTATTATATTATATTATTATATTATATTATTATATTATATTATTATATTATATTATTATATTATATTATTATTATTATATTATATTATTATTATTATATTATATTATTATTATTATATTATATTATTATTATTATATTATTATTATTATATTATATTATTATTATTTTATTATTTAGTAGTGTCTGAGTGGCTGAGGGTGTGTGCGACTAACTACTCACTCCCTACTCCAAATCTCAATACATCACCAGTTTACACGACATTTTACACATACTCATTTTACTGGGTGTGCGCAGTAACTGGCCAAGAGTGTGTAGAAAACTACCAATTGATAGTGCGAATGATACTAATTGATATTGTGATACTAATTGATACTGCGAATGGATGCGAGCGCTCCAGTAATACCAAGGTCGTGTAGTCGCGACCACCGAATGTACAACAGTATATACAGACTAAGAGTCTCAATGAAGAGTCTCAATTGATATATGAATGCTGAAGTCTATACTACTGTGTGGGAAGTGGAAGTACAAGGAAAGGTGAACTGAAAAACAACTACAAGAGAAAGAACAAGAAGAACTATTTTACTACTCTACTACTACTCTACTAGTACTACTACTCTACTACTACTCTACTACTACTACTACTCTACTACTACTCTACTAGTACTACTACTCTACTACTACTCTACTAGTACTACTACTCTACTACTACTCTACTAGTACTACTACTCTACCACTCTACTCTACTACTACTCTACTACTACTCTACTAGTACTACTACTCTACTAGTACTACTACTCTACTACTACTACTACTCTACTAGTACTACTACTCTACTACTACTACTACTCTACTACTACTCTACTACTACTACTACTCTACTACTACTACTACTCTACTACTACTCTACTAGTACTAGTACTACTAATACTGAAGGCTAAGCCAGTGTCAAAACCTAAGTAGTTTAAGGCAATTCCGCGTCTAATCGCACATCGTAGGTGATTTCTACCCCCATGGGTAGTGAGATATCTATGGGGGATCTGTCAATAATAATAATAATATACTAATAATTGCAAGCTCTACTCTACAAGCTTTACTCTACAAATTCTACTCTACAAGCTTTACTCTACAAATTCTACTCTACAAGCTCTATTCTACACTAGTTGTTGATAACTCCTGGTTAGTGAACCCAAACCTCCCCCTCTTCTGTAACTTCGTCCAGCAGACGAATCATATACGATTTCTCTTCTTCAGAGATGGTTTTAGGGACAGCCATAATTCTTCAGCACGCTGAGCCGCTGCTCGCTTTGGCATCCTGCAAGTCTCTTCCGAAGGATATACAGCGCTCCTTGTGAACTGTCTCCTGTAGTTCCCTTTTCTAGCTTTCCGAAGACTGTCCGATGTCTTCAACCTTTGAGTGTTCCTGTTGTCTAGACTTCCTTCACTTTGTGTTCCTGTTGTCTAGACTTCCTTCACTTTGTGTTCCTGTTGTCTAGACTTCCTTCACTTTGTGTTCCTGTTGTCTAGACTTCCTTCACTTTGTGTTCCTGTTGTCTAGACTTCCTTCACTTTGTGTTCCTGTTGTCTAGACTTCCTTCACTTTGTGTTCCTGTTGTCTAGACTTCCTTCACTTTGTGTTCCTGTTGTCTAGACTTCCTTCACTTTGTGTTCCTGTTGTCTAGACTTCCTTCACTTTGAGTATCCTCCTGCGTAGTGTCGTCTTCATTCGGTTCAGGTTGACGAGCTGACTCCGCAATGATACTAGCTGCTAACTCACGTTGCTCCGGAGAACCATCTTGCTGACTTCCTCCTGTATATTTCTAGGCTGCAACGGTTCCCGAGATTCCTCGAAAATAATCTCCTGAGAATTTTGACAATTTGATAACGGACGTTCCTTCTCCGGCCTATCTGATGAAACATCTTTCAACTACTCATTTGTTATGGAAGTTTTTCTCCGTCTATTCCTTAACAGAATCCTTTTCGATTGTCAGAGGAGCGACCCTGTATCTATGGTTCCATCATTAAGCACAAGATCCTGATCTTCCTGTGGTAATTTATGCCATCTGACCTTTGGTCTGGCATCCCATGTCATTGCACTTACTGTCAGACTTCCATATCTTGATCATGGGTTCCATTTTCAGCCTATCCTGGCCTACTTCCATGGTGTCGGGACTTTCCTTCTGAGTACTTTAGTATACGTTGAAGCTGCTGGTTCTGCATCCACCGGGAATAACACTCTAGCATTAACCATATGTGAGGGATCTCCACGTTGCTTTTCTATCAGTGTTATACCATCTGGCATGGTATCCATAAACAACTGATCCGTTTCCCTAATATCATTCAAAATTCTCTTAGTTCATCGCCTAAATAAAGACTTGCGATCCCTGTGGGAGTAAACATGAGATACCCCCATCGACACCGTAAGGTGCCGAGTGCGTCAAAATATTGATCAACACCCGACTTTAATATACGCTCTTGGAGCTGGAATTACCGCGGCTGCTTGCACCAGACTTGCCCTCCAATTACAAGACTTTGGTATTGTCACTACCTCCCCGTATTGGGATTGGGTAATTTGCGCGCCTGCTGCTCCTTGGATATGGTAGCCGTTTCTCAGCCTCCCTCTCCGGAATCGAACCCTTATTCTTACCCGTTGAAACAATGGTAGACCTCTATCCTACCATCGAAAGTTGATAGGGCAGATTGTCCTTACCTCCTTTTCCAGCGGCTGATTGGGTCTGACCTTTCTTCTGGTACAGGTTTCTTGGACCACGGCTGGTCGCTTCCTCAAGAATTTCCAAAGTGCCGCTAAGTGCTAAGCAGTGGGAGTAGACGTGACGATAGGAATCAAACTCCACATGTTGAATAGCATCCCCATAATGTAGAAAGTAGTGATCCATTCGGGAGGTAACAACGCTGTATCTGCGAGTTCAAGATTCTTTTCGAATTCCAAATGATATTCTTCAAGCGTACCAGTCTGTCTGCATGTGCACAACGCTTGGTTGAATGGGGTTCCGTACAGGAGCTGAGGCTTTCGCCTTGATTAGGAATTCCTCTATCATGGTACTAAACGGTTCGTCATGATAGTCGTGAGCGCTTCTCCAATCGTTAATCCACTTTGCAAAGTGAGGTGCTTTCATCATAAGAACCTTGATAGAGTTATCTCTGTTCAACCGGTACTGCCTGGCAAGGCGTTGAATAAGAGTCAGCGTTCGTTCTCTTGATCTCAACATAGGTCAGAGATCTTGAAATCGTTCAGTTAATTCAGCTTCTTTCTGTTCCTTAAGCTTCATGTAGAACTCGATAGGAGGGTGCAAGTCGTTCTCGTCCTCGGGGTCGGTTTCATCAAGGGCCGTCCTGTGGTTCTGAACAGAGAAGTTAGATGACGGGGTGTCAGAGGGACGAATAGTGTCCCTGCGACCTGTCCTCGGCATCACTCTTTCTGTTGGAGTGAGCGTATCACTTCTTTCGGGGGCTGAGGGGCGTTCCTTAGCTTGTGCCGACAAAGCCTGTACTTCATCCCGAGTTCGGGCCAATTCTTGTTGCATGGTCACAATGAGATGAATTAAATCATCGTGGGAGCTAAGGGTGCTTTGCGACGTAGGAGGAGATGGAATAGGAGAAGGATCTGGGGAAACCATGATTATCGATCGAAGTTGTTGGTGCGCTACCAAATGTAAGACTTGGACAGTCCCCCCCAAACTGACAGTCAATATTTTGAACGTATTCCCTAGGTCCTAAAATTATCATGGTATGTATTGAACCTAGAATAGTCGAGGAACTCCCTAACCAAAGGGAGGAACTCCCTCACCAAAGGGAGGAAAACCTCGCTGTTATATACACTGGGTGTATGCGGTCCTGCACAAACTTGAAACATATGCATGTAGTGTGTGTGTGTGTGCAGGTGTTACCCGCCACTACATCCCTTGTATCTCAGAATCCTGATTGGAGCTCCGTTTCCTAACACCAACTTAAAGTCATGCGATTCGTTAAGTTATTAGGAATCATCGAAAATGTTCATTTTTATCTAATAAATATTACCCTTCGTGAGTCGGGTATTAAGTATGTATTAGCTCTAGAATTGCCAGGCGTATGCCAATTAGCAAGGTACTTCAAATAAACGATAACTATAAAATACAAGCTCTACTCTACAATAAATGATATCTAATAATATTCGTTCCTAGATATTCTCTAACTTATTTCTAATAATTTAGTGCAGAGCTCTAGCTAATAAGCACCTTGAGCTCACTAATATCTTCGATCAATGACCTTACAAAACTCAGGTACTTTTCATCAGTACGGCTCAAAATAAGCTCCTCTTCCTTCGAACTGGGCAAAATGCGAGAAGCCAAGAATTTCGGGTGCTTCAAGAGATTATTGACAAAATCGGCAAAATGTGCCCGCTTTTGAGGAGTATCAAAACCAGGGAGAATCGACATATCCACGTCTGTGGCAGAATCCACACTAATGCCTCGTGCTGTTGTGATTTCATGCAAAATCTTGAAAATATAGAGAATTTGCATGGTCTCAAAGGTACCGGCGGTAGAGATCAGGAGCGAGCTCAGGTCCTTGGTCCATGAATCTCCACAGAATTCAATCTGATTCTGGAAAGCCCGGATAGTTAATATCACCTCTTGAACTTGCAGGTTTTTAACCAAGCACGTGACCAATATAGGCAAGATGCCATTGATCCAATTCCGGTGCAATTGCATATTGCTATCGACTGACACTCCTCCATCTTTAAAAGGCCGGGAAATCATACTTTCACGAATCACCCTGAATAAATTGTACTGGCCTAAATTATCACAAAACTCATCCAATTTGAGGAATTGCTGCATGAACATTAAGCTGAGTTGCGCAAACACTGGTTCATTGCTTCCAACAAGCACCAAATGGGAAAGCGTATAAAGACTGCAAATGGCCTCGATAGTTTTGTTTTCCCGGAAACTCACTAAAATTTCCGATTGGAATGCACGAGAAAGCTTCATTTGGGTAAAAAGTTTGAGGATTGATAGGATGAGCTCAAAGTCACTAAGTGCCTCTCCGACAAAGTCCACCAGCACCAGTGTATGACTTTTTTCATTTCCCTCACGCTTCCCATTTCCATCAAAACTTTCCTTCTGTTCAATACCCTTATTCTTCCGTGTCACATAAACATGGTTTTCCAAGTGCTCTATGAGCCCTTTAGTCCCCCTTGACACCACAAAATCAAAAACCTTCATCAAAATCTGGTGGTTCAATGCAATCATATCAAATTTTTGGCCAATTTGGGAAAGTGACACATACAATATTCTCAACAACGACCGGTACGAGTATTCGCTTGGCTTATGCGTGTCAAAATTCAAGTATCCCACATTAGCATCACCCATCAATTCAATAGTTGCTTCCACAATGGCTATGGCTTCGGAGCTAAAGTTGCAGCCATTGCAATGTCCGGTATAGAGAAGCAAAAAGGCCAACTCAATCTTACCAAAGTTCTGTTGATGGAAGAAGTCCTGCGTATAGGTGTCTCTTGGCTCACGGATAGTCAATAGCTGGAGCGCTGCTTGGGAATAGTTTGGAGGAATGCTTTGGGGGGCCCGACGACAAAAGGTGGTGATAAGCCCGCCTACTGCTCTGCAGAGAGAAAACTGAGCATTATAGTACTGCATGTTGGCCCCGCAATAGATGATGTTATCACGGATATCAGTCCATTGGCTGTGTTTGCCGAACATTGCCTCGAGAACCTGCAAATCAAACACCTCCTCAATACCAAACCGGTTACGTTCCTTAAACAACACCTCAAAGTCCGAGAGCCGGTACTTGGGGAACACCGTCGAAAACTGCTCATTGACCTCGTCATAGAGTGATGTATTATAATGGGAGATGGAGAAGAAATCGGTTATACGGGCTGCAAATTGTTCTCCACGCAAATATGCCACAATGGCCGCTTTACACTTTTCGTTTTTGCTGGTGAAGAAGAGAAGTGATAAAGTCTCTGCGATTTTGGCATAGAGTTTGCAATGGACAGATTCCCGGTATAATTGTGTTGACACTCGCCACTTCTGAGCCGTTTTCTTTTTCTCTGATTTCTTGTGGAGAAGTACCTTCTCAGACTCTTCTTGCACAATATCCCCCCCAATCCCCTTTTCAAAGTTACCCATCATCATTATCAATTCCTGGACGAAAATATAGTCACTTTCCTCATTCCGTGCTATAGTCCACAGGCTAAAAGCTAATGATACTGCATCCAATAGGTGAACGGTCACAGCAGGGGGAAGATAATTGATATCGTTGATGTTGCGTTTTAAAATGGAGAGTAACGAAATAGTCTTTCGAGGAGACTCAGTTTTCGCCAGGAACTCTCCAAAAACGTCTCTGCCGCTGATGAAAAACACTGAGAGACCTTGCTGGTTGGCCTCCATCAACGCACAAAGGAATTTGTATATGGGGATCTTGATATTTTGGTCATCGAATGGGTTTTCAAGGTCTGCTGCCAAAGAGTGCAAAAATATGCGGGAATGGGCTGCTCCCAAATGGGAAAGCATAGACGGCGCCGGAGTGGCTGGCCATTTGCCATTGGTGAGTGCACTTAACAAGTCAAGCACGTACTCTCTGAGCATACCACCCTTTGCGTAAATCATTACAAGCTCTGGCAATTTCCGGAAAAGTCCCTTTTCGAACATACTGGGCTGACGCCCGGTGGAGGTGCGGATTTGAGTCACAAGCTTGCTGAATTTCAAGCATGTACGGCCCCAAATGGCTCCGTAGTAGCCGGACTTGTCCACCAAATCATAGGTGTCGGAGAATGAAGCCAAAGAGTCCAACAGTTCGAAAATTGGCAGTGCCGAATCACTGTTACCCATCAAAAACGCATCAAGGATCTGGCTGGCCGCCGTGGCAAAGATACGTGTGGGTTTGGATTTGGGAGGTATTTCTGGCCCGATACAGAACATGGCCTCCAAGCAAACGCAGAAAACATCAACAATCATCGTTCCAAGCCGTAATTTCTGGTAGCCGTCGTGGTAGCTACACAGAGCACTGAACACCTGAACCAAATGCTGGCTGATTTGGGCCAATATCTCGGCCTTGGAATCCTGTGGGTAATCGTCGGATGTGGAGAGACAGTTTTCCGTTAAAGCAAGCGCAAAGTTTGCCAACAGAAGGGTAAATGAATAGTCTCCACGAACCATTTCAAAAGACCCGAAAATAATGGATGCAAACCCTTCCTTTCCTTTCCGAGAGAAAAGTGACGATGTGGAGAGGTAGGGCCAGATTCGCGTGGTAATTATGGCCATGAGAGAAGCAAGAATATCAAGAATCATGAGCAGCAACTCGGCGTTTCGGTGGTGCAAAAATTGCTCAAGCAACCGGAAAACAACTTCCAAAATGTCACCATCATCCGTGTACGTAGACATGTATTCCAAGGCGACGGAAGCTTCGGCCTGACACGTGACTTGCCTAAGGAGGTTCAAGAAGCTCACTAACAAGGCCATTTTGTCCGGGTTTGATGCATCAAACGACTTGCAGATATTTTCAATCACTCTCCCGAGAAACGCCCACCCATTATATTTGTATAGAAACGTCACCCACACCTTGTGGGGGTCGTCGGGCTGAAACACCTGCGCCTTAGTGTCCTGGTTTAGAAGCAACGACAATTTCTTGCCAACTTCATACTTGGGATAAACATCCACGGCTTGCGAGAGCCGTACAAGGGTTGTATTTTCGGAGTCTATCTCGTGAAGACGGTTGAATTCGTCTTTCTCGAAAGACTGCATATAAGACTGCATCTGCTCCAACTCGTGCAAAGCAAAATCGCCATTAATGGCTGCCAACCTCAAAAAGGAGTTTATGAACATGGGAAACTTTGCCCGTGAGAGCACAAAAAGCTGCTGTGCATCGGGAGAATCAAAGAAGCTTTCAACGGAAAGTGCAGGAGCGTTCTGGAGCACGGCACTTATGCAGGACACCAATTGTTCATTCACGGTAATCACTGGTAACGCCGCCAAAATCAACTCCACCAAAGCAACAGTGTAGGAGTCATCAAAGCAAAGGTATTCAGACAATTGCTGGATTTCGGAAAACACAGAATTGTCGATTTCGGTTTGAAGCGTGGCCAATACCTGTTGAGTGGCAGTAAGAGAGAGTTCTGAGTCCATAAAAGCAGTGTTTTGTTCCGGCCGCTCTTCCAAGAAAATAGACTTCTTGTGGAGACTGAGCAAGAGTCCATACTTAACAATTGAGTTTGGACTGGAGGAGATCACGGACACAAGCGAGGAAAACACCCGTACATCGTGAAAATAAGGGGCAGTGACGGTGGAATCAGGCCGTAACTCCAACAATTTAAGCGAAATCACCGTTGAAAGGCCAGAAATAATGGCAAATAATCCTGCGTCCTGCACATAGACGCGACCGAACTCCAGGATCTTAACATAATCGAACCATTCGTACACGACATCCTTATCGTAATCTGCCAGTTCCAAGAGAAGTTCATGCAAAAGTCGAAGCAACGCCACCATATGCAAAAGCATCTCGTTTCGTGCAAGTTGGACCACGGAGGCCGGGAAAACCCGTACCTCCCGGGCCATAATCCAGCGGTGGCATATTTTAAGACCCTCCACGAGTTTCTGCACGTATTCATCATTCACAAGGTATGATTTGCCAACATTCCGAACAACCAACGATGCAGATTCGCGGAATCGGGCATCAAAACACCGTTTAGCAATCTCTAGAACGATTCTGCGTTCGCCTAAAACGGCATTTACAAACAACACTTCGGTAGAAACCGGCAGAGCAACTCCCGATTCCTCAGGAACGCGTTTTCTCGTCTGTAGCATGATCCGAAGCACCTCTTTAACATCAATGTTCAACCACAGCGCCAATTTCCCAGCCAAAGCGATATTTTCTTCCGAAGCACCTTCATAAAGAACTCCACGCAATTGGAAGTGCTTGAGATCAGAATTCGAGCCAGATTGGGCAGTTTGTGGGGTGTGTGTACGGAAAGGTATTGGCAGGAGAAGAACATCGTTGTTATACAATAAAAACTCGTCTAAAGCATCGGAAAAAAGGAAATTATCAAGAACAGAAAGGGCGGAAGCAAAAGTCCATGCAGGAGTCTGCTCCACGGGACGGGAGATGAGTTTATTCTCTGCAGACATGGAGGGGATTAGTGAAGATGAGAGAGTTGTTGAGGAAGAGGGAAACGAGCGCCTGTGTGCAGGACACCATAATAAATAGTAGAATTGAAGAAGAATTTGAATTCTTTAGCTGATGGGGCAGAGTGTTTAGTACTAGAATTATAGGTGTTTTTTTAAAGTATCTATGGTTGTAAGGGAAGTTTCTAAGGAATGGGGTTGGTATATGCAGGACCACTGGTCTGGTTCATACACTACTCATATACCTTAAGTAGCTAGTGATTCAGGTGTAATTGGTGTTTGTTGCGAACCAACTCTAGAGTAAAGCAGACACATGGCCAAGAATTGACCTTTTTATTTGACATTTTGCTGTGCTTGTCCATGATGTGAGATAAGAACCGGAGGTAGGGGTGTATGCAGGACAGGTGGTATGAGCCATGCTCATTGACGAGACAGTTGACCACTGATACTTCAGAGGAAACATTGGAGAACAAGTTGAATGTAGACACACAATTGACCAGACATTTGACCAGACATTTGACTAGACACATAGTTGATCAAACTCATAGTTGACGGGACAAATAATGGATCAGACACTGTTCAGACACAACTTAATAAGCTAACCTGACCTAACATCATTAGCTATCTTGATAAGTTGGGTTTATCACTAGATCACCAGACCTGCTTTCATCGATTCCACGCTTCAACCGTTAAATACATCTGTACTTAGTTCGCAGAATTGGGCACTGGACAACTCAAGAGCTTCTCCTCAGCGTTGGTAGCTCTGGAAGAGTTGGATTGAAATATCAAGAAATTGTTTAAGCACCTTGACGTGAAATGAGAGTCGGACATCACTTTTCAATGAAGTAGCAATGGCTTGGACATTATTTTTCAATGAAGTAGCAATGGCTTGTACATCACTTTATCAACTTCAAATTGTAGGAATGGCGGCATGTAGACAGTTGTGAGAATCAAAGACGCTTGATTCATAGGGAACACCACTCACACGTTGGTATCAGGGTTTGAATGCACTCGTTCAGTTGAGCAATCACAGTTGACAAAATAGGACAGGTATGAGATAGGAAATTCCACCAATAACCAACAGTATGCAGACTTATTCCGAAACATAATAACTCTTATTCACAATATGTTGAATTTCAGCATCAGGCTCAGTAACAGCTCCAAGAACAGAGTCATTAAAGTCAAAGGTGGCGGTGTAACCCGGGGTCAGTTTCAAAGTAGTGTTTTCCACACAAAAGCCGTCGGCAGAAGATTCTCCATGGACAAGGCGTTTCCATGCTTCATGGCATTCCAAGATGGTTTGAATGGTCTCCTTTTGACTTCTATAGGCACCATTGAAGGCAAAATTATTTGGAGGCTTACCATCAGGGATCTTATAATCACGGAACCACAGACGGGTGGCTTCCAAAAGTCCCGGGCACTTGACGAAAACATCATGGATATCAAAAAGCTCCAGAGCTAGCGGGTCCTGCACAGACACGCAAATGACCTTCCAGTCCAATTCTCCATCATCAATCAAAGCCAATGACCCCAAGATTTTGACTTGTTTGACTGCACCCGTATACATCACCTCCAGCCCAATCTCACACACATCTAGCGGATCACCATCTCCCTTGAGCCCTTGAATCTCCAGCTCCTGCATGGGGTCCTCCCAGGTCTGGGAAAACGCCCCATAATTATGGATATATCCATGATAGGGGAAGAGATTGGAAACAAACCGAACCTTACCTTTCTTTACGTCCTGCACAATGGGGTTTCCTGGCATTTTAGTATTGATTTCCATTTTGGCATTAGTCCACCGGGGAATTTCCACCACCATGGATGCAGTTTTAGACTCCAAATCAAGCAGTAACGGCACATCATGAAAGAAAGAACCAATGGAATTATTATGGACTGCATAGTTGCGGTAGTTTTCCGTATATTTGGCACCCACGCCTATGGCTTGCCAGAAAGTGGGGCTATTGGCCAGGGAACTGGGGGCTTCACCGGTATATGAGCGCAGGGCTGCAAGGTGATTTGCTGTGACGGCCAATCGGGTGCTAGCAGAAATATAATTAAGGTTCTGGGCCATAGTACGGGCTACGAAGAGCATCTGGAAGGGGGCGGGGTGGAAGGGGTACTTTTATACGTCGACACACCTCAATGCAACCATGCAGGATTAGGCCATACACGACCCCGGAAATAGTAGACTAAACAAGATGGCGGGGAAGGGCGAAAATGGGCAGTTCGTAAATGATAGGGGATTTATTTATATGACGGAGTGAGAGTGGGTTATATTGAGGAAGAAGGCTCTTGATATTGGGGTCGTGTGCGAGCCAGAAATATCACATGAACGTATAAGGAGATCGTGGTCGGGGCAGGTGACGGTGTAGGCCCACTCCAATATATAAGCAGACGCCCATTTATAACCTTACCAACTTGATTGAAAATACCAATCTTCAGCTACCACTTAGTTAGAATACTAATATGTTTGACGTGGAACAGGAAGCTTTCTCTTAATACAAAATCCGGCATATTGCCAGACCCGTACACCAACTACCTTGACTTGGTAAAAAAACCAACCAAGCCTCTTGGAGTGTGGTCTGATGCAATTGCTGCTGGAGAAGCATGTAAGCCTATACGTTACAACCAATACGATAAGTATATATAGTAAATAGGAATAAGGGATGTAAGACATGTAGAGAATTAGAGAATAGACAGAGAGAAGATAGATAGACAGACAGACACTCACTCACTCACTCACTCACTCAATACTATAGTCTATAGTCTTGTCTTATATAATGAAGAGGTGGCGGATACGTACATCGCTACATATACAAGATATTGTTGGTGCAGGCATTCAGTCGTATGGGATTACTGTCTTGGTACATGGATACTTTTATATTGTTGTTTAACCACTTGGCGAATGGCATCTGGACTTGGCTCTGTTACGATTGCTACATGTGAGTATCTGCGTGGTGCCTACTTCCATATCTTCACGGTACTTGTATCCACCATAGCCAAGACGAGAGCATAGCCTTTCTACCACGTCTTAACCCCTCTGTAGCAGCTCCTAAGGATTCTGAGAAGGTCAAGCCATACTCACTAGGCTACTTTCATCTGTTCTTGGTACATGTGGGACCAATTTTATAGGAGAACTTAGTTGGTATTCTCAGTGTCATCAATGACTATGTTGGAAGCTGCTAGACTAGTTCTAGTGCGACACGCACCATTCGCACACAGTTCGCATCATCAATTTGTTGAGAATTTCCATCAAACCTTAGCATAAACTGAACGGTTCTCATTGGACTTTAACAAATCTAACAAGTGACGAGATTCATTGTAGTTTTTTATATAATCAATTTGTGTCTCTAAGCTAAGTGTCTATTCCTTTCAATTAGGCTATATCCATAGGAGTTAGGCTTGACAGCTTGTGCTTTCAATGTTTACCATTAGACTCAACAGTGCCGTTTAGCAAGTCCCGTTTAAAGTAAAATGTCCTCGCCCTGTCTCAAGGCCTCTCAAATCCCACTTCCGATATCAGCGTTTGTAAATGACAGTGTCCATGTGTTAACCTGGAAGTGCAGATAATGTTGTTTACAGGCCATATTTCCAACACTTCGACCTATACGGGTTAGGTTTAAGGTTCGATTGGTGTGTTAGAACCAAAAGTATATATAACCCTGGGTTTAGTAAATGGGAATACAACGAATAGAGAGTTAGAAAGTATGAGGATATCAAAGAATTTAATATTTTTTTTATTTCTGTATCTCTCCCTATATATAACTATGTCTGTATGTGTGTATGTGTGTGTGTCTCTCTCTATCTATCTCTCTCTCTCTCTATCTCTCTTTCCCTATATATATATATAACTATCTCTCTCTCCCTATATATATATAACTATCTCTCTTTCCCTATATATATATATAACTATCTCTCTCTCCCTATATATATATAACTATCTCTCTCCCTATATATATATAACTATCTCTCTCTCCCTATATATCTACTACATCCCCTGTACTACTCTACCCTTGGAACTAAATCACCTACCTTGTGCGTTCAGACGTCGAATCTTATAGACCCTCACAAGGAAAGCCGGATTTTCTTTGTCCATAGCAAAAAATCTACATTCGCTATTCAGCCATCCTCTAACATCACCGGAATTTCATTGACCCTAACAAATAGAGTACATCCACAATACAAGTATTCCTTACACTCACGAGTGGTTTCGGCCGGAGTAAGACCTAGGGAACATAGCCAAGTGATTTATTAAGGAATAAATAGAGTTACAAAAGTACCAGGCTATCAAAGAATTTAATACTATAACTATCTCTGTCAATATACCTACGAGGCACGCAGTCACAGTACTTCGTGTTGCGCAGTATGTAATATGCCTGCATATTGCGCAATCGAAACTTGTCCCTTTTAACTAGTGTCCTTAAATGAGGAGAAGTAATTAACTCTTAGTTTGACATATTTTGATTTGTGTCAGCTGACTAAGAAAGCTGTTGGTGAGTTTCCATTTTTTGAGGGTTGCTCGTCTACCATTTCTACACACGGCAAGGCCACCCTTTAGCCGTTTATGACTACCATGTGGGCTACTCCACGTAACCAAGTTCAGGCTCTAGCATTTAACCTGTAACAACTTTGTCTATACATCCTGTATCTTCTCGCAAGCTTGCTCACACCTCGTCTAAACTCCTTGGTCTAGGTACAACTTACATATCCCTATATCAATATATATGTCATAACTGTGTATTCGTTTGGGTATGATCCCTTGTAAGGTTTTTTGGAAAGTAGGGAATGATTGACTTGTTTGGCATCTACGTCTCCTATAAGCTTTCCACTAATGAACTAATGATCTAATAATGTAGTGATGGAACTTGGAATCTGCTTATTCTGATACTTGTGGTAAAGAGTGAGTCTGATTAGATGCTCTTCGTCTCCACTTCTTCCATCGCTTCGGCTTCTGACGCTCTTCATAGGCCTTTTTATTGCTCAAAACTCGCTCCATAATAAACTCAATGTTCGTACTCATGGTCACGCAATTGAACGAAATCCTTAACGTCTCCGTAAACACTGCCGGCAAAAGTGCCGTGAGACGGACTTACACTTTAGGTTAATTTATTAGGTCTTTCAAGAATTTGCCTCAGGTGTCCTGCCTCAGGTGTCCTGACCTCATAAGGCGTACATCGTGCCTTTTTTTTCAACTGAATATTTTCTTTTTGAAATGATGATAGAATAGACTGAGAATTATAGAGATATATAAAGACTACAGATTTATAGACTAAATTTATAAAAGTACATTCAGGTATATAGACACAAAGCACCAACTGCAATGCGGTCCCACTCACGCCACTGCGTTGTATTCTTAGGAACTGCTGAATGAAGACCCTATGCCTGATTTAAATTGATCAAGATAAACTGAGTTCAATACGAGCAAAGAATCTAACATAAAGTAGAGATAGTAGGTAGATTCTTTGTAACTCATTTATTCGTGTTAGGCTCAAAGGTATACTCCAAAAGTAGTATATTAGTGACTACTAACTGAGTATTGAGTATACTAAGAATAGAGGCTTATATGCAGTTTCCAAATATGAAGGAGTGGTCAATCCAATACCACCAAAACACGAGTATATTACTGACTAGTAACTAAATAGAGGCTTATATGCAGCTCCCAAATAGGAATGGATTGTCGTTATCTACTCACGGGAATTGTCTTTGACCCTAACTAGTACAACGGCAATTCAGCCATTACCTACGCTCACAAGTGAGTGGATTCACCGGAGTAAGACCTTACAAGTGTATAAACCATCAACAAAAAACAGAAGGGCTAAATACAAGAATCCAACAAGTATAGATAGGTAGATAGGTAGATAGGTACATAGGTAGATAGGTACATAGGTACATAGGTACATAGGTACATAGGTACATAGGTACATAGGTAGATAGGTAGATAGGTACATAGGTACATAGGTACATAGGTACATAGGTACATAGGTACATAGGTACATAGGTAGATAGGTACATAGGTAGATAGGTACATAGGTAGATAGATACATAGGTACATAGATACATAGGTACATAGGTACATAGGTAGATAGGTACATAGGTAGATAGATACATAGGTACATAGATACATAGGTACATAGATACATAGGTACATAGGTACATAGGTAGATAGATACATAGGTACATAGATACATAGGTACATAGGTACATAGGTAGGGGGTGGTTTGGTTCAGACTCCGATATACAAATGGACGACTAAGCACCATCATAAATATCAAAATACCTACAATGTATTCACCAAACACCATATTCAATAATATACATTTTAAAGGAATATAAGTTTTACAATTAAGCTTCACATCAATATTGCTTTAAGATAAAATATATTTTAGGTATTTTGAGAAAAATGAGCAGTATGCTAGAAACTTGAAAATTAAACTCGGACGCGAACTTTTATAGGCGCAAAATAATATCCGATATCGACCCCGTTGATACATACAACACTGCATACAATATATGTCACGTCGAGATCCACTACTAGGAGTGGTGGAGTTTTGAAAGCATCTGCTCCGAATATTCCAATCTACACGAGGATCCAATCTCAAGTCGCTTATTTCTATAGTATTGACTAATCTTACTGGTACAATGTAGTTAGTGCACACAAGCATAGGTTTCGGTCATGCGGCTAGAATCTTAACCTTGCGCAGCGGAACGATGTTTTTTTTGCTTCATCATGTTTCACTTTTGTAACTGCTTTTAGACCAATAGGTAGGAAGGTAGATAGGTAGGTAGGTAGGTAGAAAGGTAGGAAGGTAGGAAGGTAGGAAGGTAGGAAGGTAGGAAGGTAGGAAGGTAGGAAGGTAGGAAGGTAGGAAGGTAGGAAGGTAGGAAGGTAGGAAGGTAGGAAGGTAGGAAGGTAGGAAGGTAGGAAGGTAGGAAGGTAGGAAGGTAGGAAGGTAGGAAGGTAGGAAGGTAGGAAGGTAGGAAGGTAGGAAGGTAGGAAGGTAGGAAGGTAGGAAGGTAGGAAGGTAGGAAGGTAGGAAGGTAGGAAGGTAGGAAGGTAGGAAGGTAGGAAGGTAGGAAGGTAGGAAGGTAGGAAGGTAGGAAGGTAGGAAGGTAGGAAGGTAGGAAGGTAGGAAGGTAGGAAGGTAGGAAGGTAGGAAGGTAGGAAGGTAGGAAGGTAGGAAGGTAGGAAGGTAGGAAGGTAGGAAGGTAGGAAGGTAGGAAGGTAGGAAGGTAGGAAGGTAGGAAGGTAGGAAGGTAGGAAGGTAGGAAGGTAGGAAGGTAGGAAGGTAGGAAGGTAGGAAGGTAGGAAGGTAGGAAGGTAGGAAGGTAGGAAGGTAGGAAGGTAGGAAGGTAGATAGGAAGGTAGATAGGTAGGAAGGTAGGAAGGTAGATAGGAAGGTAGGTAGATAGGTAGATAGGAAGGTAGGTACTTAGGTACGCCTAATTCAAGGTATGGTTTTGGAGCTTCATTCAATAATGGTTCCACTGCTTGTACTACCATCTATGTCACCCTTGTGAGCGTACTAGTCAGGAGGAAACTTTTGATATTTATGTTTATTGTATTCTGACTATATCGAATGCAAGTGCTACCATACCAGCTATAGCTAAGTGTAGGTGTAGGTAGAGATAAATATATAGAGGTAGAGGTCTAGGTAGTTATAGAGATAGGTAATCATAGTATCTTCTGTTACTCTAGTTTATCTGCTAGAGATACATACCCAGTAGTCCCCCCCATTTCGGTCGTCTTCCACCCCTGAGTCAGCCTACTTTCCAACCTGGTGACCTCAGCCAATGGACCATCGCATTGTCAAGATTTTGGCCCATTCATCAATGTTCAAAACCCGCACCATGCTCAACCACTGTCCCCAAGAAAACTGGTACTTTCCCCTTACGCCAAAATTACCAATAATTCCACCTCCTGGACTAAGCCTACCCCAGGTTCTGCTTTGGGAAATTCAGTGTTGTGGATGAGATGAATGGGTGGTTTAGGGATGTACGGGTTTAGGTGGTTCAGATTTTGGTGGTTCAGATTTTGGTGGTTCACGTTTTGGTGGTTCACGTTTCGGTGGTTCACGTTTTGGTGGTTCAGCTGTTCACGTTTTGGCAGTTCTGCCGCTCTCAATTTACAGCACATTTTTTTCGCCATTTTCAAGGTCCGTCCCACTATGCAGGAGAGCCGCGGGTCCTTTCCCCCTACACCGGTGAGTACCCTCATCGGTACAAAGATAAAGTATTCACTGCCTCATTATTCAAAACCAGGTGCTGGCTCCGGAGTTTGTCACGAGCAAGACGATAATAACCATACCAGGTGATTGTGACTGAGAAGTCTTCTGGCGAA
>NLAU01000916.1:0-12009 GCA_002370875.1 Metschnikowia arizonensis | reverse complement strand
ATTCCCGCTCAATTCCCGCTCAATTCCCGCTCAATTCCCGCTCAATTCCCGCTCAATTCCCGCTCAATTCCCGCTCAATTCTCGCTCAATTCCCCACACCCTAAAGTCTATATAATCCTGCATTCCCTTGATTCTCATTACTAGGCAACAACTTCTCAATTGACTACACCACACAGAATATAACACTATAAACCCCATGGGTACCGCACTACCCATGGGAGTAAAAATCACCCAAACCAGGGTCTAAACAGCAATCTACTGTTCTTAATCCTTACACACGACCGTGTTGTATTGTTACGAACCGTTGAATCGCCGTTCGACCCTATGCGTTTTAACTTTAAGTTTGGACTATGGCTGTGTAAACCCGTACATCCCTGATTTCCAAATAGTGTTTTCATCAATGAATAAACAGAGTTACGAAAGTACCAACGCATCAAAGAATCTAAAAATAATACTGTTAGACCCATTTAGCGGGAATTTTGAGAAACAGGAAATGGTCACCGGCATATCATGGATTATTTAAATATCATCCATATGGTTTTGATGAACTATGCTCAAGGATCATACTGAAATGATATAGTGAAGAGTTGAATTAAATGACAGACTAAATCTGATTGCATTTGTGGGTAGTACTAGTGAGTGGGTAGTACTAGTGAGTGGGTAGTACTAGTGAGTGAGTAGTACTAGTGAGTGAGTAGTACTAGTGAGTGAGTAGTATGAAGTACTAGTGAGTGAGTAGTATGTGGTAGTATGTACTACTAACTGCTACTATGTACTAACTACTATACTATGTGTGCGGCCTCGGCTCACGTGCTGTGGCTGTAAATGCAGTACCGAGTGATCAAGTAAAAATATCCCCCGCGAAACTTCTCTTCACCATTCATTATGACCACACCTAGAGTTAAACCCTGGGAAAATGCCAGTGCAACTTCTGTTACTGCTGTGTCAGAAACACCTGGATCAGATTCAGTTCTGCTAGCGGAGTCTCAGATTCCTGAAAGACCTACTTCTCTAACGGATCCCAATAGTTCTATGGGCATCAGTGCCTCTGGTTCTGGTGCTACACCCATGGGCTTGGGGTCCAGCCTTACCAATAATAACTATAGCAGCTATGGAACCTCCCGCTACGGCGGCTATGGCTCCTCCATGTCTGGATTATACAGTTCGGGCATGCCTGGTATGTACAGCTCTGGCATGTCTGGAATGTACGGGTCTGGCTATGGTTCCGGTATGTACGGCCCCGCTTATGGGCTGTCGATGTATGGGAATGGATATGGCTCCGCTATGTATGGAAATGGCTACGGCCAGAACGGAATGAACGGCCCTGGTTTTGGTGAGGGTCCCCAGGCCACGTTCCAGCTCATAGAGTCCATTATAGGTGCCGTGGGAGGCTTTGCCCAGATGCTTGAAGCCACATATATGGCCACTCATTCTTCATTTTTCACCATGGTTTCGCTTGCAGAACAGTTTGGAAACCTCAAAAATGCTTTGGGCTCGCTCCTAGGCATTTTTGCCGTCATTAAGTTCGTCAAGAAGCTTTTCTATAAGATCACAGGACGTACATACAACTATGGGCTCAATGCTAAGGAATTCAGCAAGTTTGAGTCCAAACTGAAGAAATTGGAGGAGAACTTTAGACGCAACAATAAGGCCGCCCCCCGCATGTCATTCAAACCACTTTTGTTGTTTTTAGCCGCGTCTGTGGGAATCCCCTATTTTTTAGGCAAGGCCATCCAGAGACTCAACGAACAGCAGCAGATACAGCAGCAAAGAAGGCTCCAGGAACAGCAGGGCATGGGTGCAGGCATTCGTGGTACTGTGGATGCAGACAAGTTGGAGTTTGCCAAGGCGCTCTATGAATTTAACCCTGAAAACCCCAATATTGAGATTGAGTTGAAGCCCAAGGAGCTTGTAGCCATTTTATCCAAGCTCGATCCACTTGGTAATGAGAGCAAATGGTGGAAGGTACGTCTGAGAACGGGAAAGGTGGGTTACGTGCCCCTGAACTTCTTGGCGATAATTGAGAGAAAGCGGAAACTTGACACGCCGGTAGAAATTACCTAAATTAGATGGCTTACATTGGATTCATTGTTCATGTTCTCAACTTCTCAACTCATGTTGGTTTCTTGGATTATGAAAAACTAAGGGAAAAGGTTGTCCTTGATAGAGTTTTACCGTGAAGGCCATCTCCATGATTAAATGTATAAGTCAAGAGACTGGCCACTAATCCATCGTCCACCTCCCTAACTTATTCCAGCCTTATTTATGATAGACAAGATTAAATACTTAGTAGATATGACTAGAAGCATTCTTATGTGCTACTACCTAACCTAAAGAGAAACTGTAGTGGATGAAGCACTATCTAACGGAAAACCCTGTACATCCCTATTTATATAATAAGAGTTATTTAATCTATATTGTATTTCTAATCCTAGTCCTAGCCACGAAGAGCTTTAATAACTTATATCTACTACTCTATCAGCAGTATACCAAGTGAATAATCATCCTGCATGTACTTCTCCTATGCATTTCCACCATTTCAACCCATCAAATTCCAAATTCAAGTTTCCTTGGTTAATTTTCCATATCAATTTAATAATTTTTAACATTTGTTTGTAATTTTTCCACTTGTATGATTTTTGTTAGCTTTGAATGTGTATTTGCATTTCTCATATTGACGCGAATTGACTATAAATATAAAAATAGTCTTAGAATAAATGAAACCTAAATTATACTTCATTACTCTACTACTGACATTATAGATATTAGTATTACTTTGGTGGTACCAACCATTGCTACTACTAGTATAGTGATAGTTTTCTTGAGAATTTAGTAACTTTGAAAAAATGGACTATGCATCAAGTATATAGCTTAATAGCAGTTTGTGTCTGTAGTCATGCTAATTGCTAATTATAATGATATTTTATATAGAATGTTTATATACCCTGCATAGCGTCGTAACGGTGGTATTCGGTTGTAGTAAGCAAAACAAAGCAGTCAAAAGGCAATTACACTCCGATTGTACAGCGTAGGATATTTGACTTCCATATAGAGATAGAGATGACTAACTAGAAATGAATAGTGTACCTCTGTTTTGTTAAGTACACCAATTCTGCACAATAGAGTATACTTGGGTGCATGATACGAATATAAAGAGTAAGATGTTGACATATTTCGGGCTTTGTCTTGTTCTGTCTCTGTCTCTGTTCTGTCTCTGTTCTGTCTCTGTTCTGTCTCTGTTCTGTCTCTGTTCTGTCTCTGTTCTGTCTCTGTTCTGTTCTGTCTCTGTTCTGTTCTGTCTCTGTCTCTGTTCTGTTCTGCCTCTGTTCTGTCTCTGTTCTGTTCTGTTCTGTCTCTGTCTCTGTCTCTGTTCTGTTCTGTTCTGTCTCTGTTCTGTTCTGTCTCTCTTAGCCCTCCCGTTGACTTCACCATAATTGATACCCGTGCAATCCCTTGTCATCACTAGTCACTGTAGACGAGGATGTAACAGTACTGTATATACCATATTAATCAGGATTAAGAGACATTGGAGAAATGCATATTACTACTAAATGTGTTTGCTTGCTGACAACTTGCAAACGCTTACTTAAGTTAACACGAAATCTACTAAATGGGCCTATGCTATGCTTATACTTTTTCCAATTCACCATTTACTGCTTTTCACTAGATTATTCAATGAATTTGCACCAAAGAGAAAATGCTATTTGAATTATGGTGAGAGCAGAGCAGAGTAAAGTTTTTTTGTATTAGACAAGTCTCATAAGTTAAAAACTCCCACTAGAGAACAGCTAAGTTAGCTGCGGGGCAGCCAGAATAGAAGCAGATTCGCGCGAATTTGGATTAAGTCGTTGAATCTGGCGATAGCGAAAGGTCCCCCTTGGTAGTTTTAGTAATAGAACCGAGCTTTTGAATCTACATTTGGGTTACCAATAGCATACTCGATGGAAGGGGTTTGGGAAATGTACACTCTGTCCAAATGGCTTCGGCAATAATGCAATCGAAATAGATGTTGATCTTTTGTTCAATTGTTTCCAATTCGAGAACTTCCCATGACACAAGGGAAAGTAGTGGATAATCTGATGAAGTCATTTGCTAGTAGAACAAGTGATGATGGAGTTTTTTTAGGGATGTACAGATTTATAGCTATTATATCTATAATAAAATATTGACATAAAACTAGAGAACTATAATTTAATCTCATCACTAATAAGGGACAACCTGGTAGCTTAGAGAGTCATTAGATGTTTATATTTTCTTAAGATTCTAGTGTCGGTTCGTTGATTCCAGGGAATGCATAAGTCACGTGATGTCCAAGTATTTCTAATTATCCAAAGGGTAGTGTGATATGCTTCTGCTTCTAACTATTAGTATCTGCTTTGATTAGACTGCATCGTCAGGACGGTTTTGTTCCGTCTCCACCTTAGATCCCTTATCCTGTAAGTTCTTGTAGCCAGCAGCATTCTTAGCTACCTTAGTCTTAGCCTCTGCCTTGTCCTTGACACTCTCTGCTTTGTCCTTGGCTTTTTTGGTGGCACTCTCTGCCTTGTCCTTGGCTTTTTTGGTGGCACTTTCTGCCTTGTCCTTGGCTTTTTCCGTGACACTCTCTGCATTACCCTTGGCTTTTTTGGTGGCACTCTCTGCCAAATCCTTGGCTATTTCCGTGGCACTTTCTGCCTTGTCCTTGGCTTTTTCCGTGACACTCTCTGCATTACCCTTGGCTTTTTCCGTGACACTCTCTGCATTACCCTTGGCTTTTTCCGTGGCACTCTCTGCCTTGTTAATTCCTTCTTCCAACACTTGGCCGGCCTTTTGGTTGACACTAGATGCTGCATTGGCTATAGTGTCCTTGGCCTTGGCTGCTCCCTCCTTGGCTTCTGCTGTGAGATTCACCTTTTCCGCCTTTTTGATACCGTCTGCTAAAACTTCTCCCGTCTTTTTGTTAATGGTGGAGGCTGCCTTAGAAGCTGTCTTTTTTATTTGTTCAGTAGAAGGTGTGACCTTTTCCGTCTTGTCAATGGTAGAAGCCAAAACTTCACCGGTCTTCTTGTTAGCTTTGTCCAAAACATCTTTGGCAGCGTCAACAATACCAAAGTTGGCACGGGAAACCATTAAGGTTCTGGAGGGAACTCTAGCAACTCCGAGGTTTCTGGCAACTCTGAGGTTTCTAGTAGTAATAGGAAACATGATGTTTGAAATAAAAGTACTTTTGGGGATGAGTGCTTGTGTTTTTGAAAATAAAATTTTCTTAATGCCCACTTGGGGATTGGCCTATTTATATAGACCGCCTCCCAGGTCATATAGGGCAAATGCGTTTGCTCATACACTTGCTATGATGTAAGACTGCGTAAGTGACGCTGGGGGACTGTCTGCAGTCCCGGATCAAGACTTTGTGATGAATCTTTTCCTATTGATTGCATGATACTGCATATTGCGCTTGGATGCTTAACGGGGTTCGTCAGGGAAGACCGTCTGGGCACTCTTATCTCCGCCCAAGAAGGTTGAGGCTGTCATGAAGGCCGAGGCTGGCAGAGAGTTGCGGTTTGCAAGGGTTGCTGAGCATTCTGCAGTACGCATAGTGTTCGCAGCAAATTTCACAGAGGGTACATCACGTGTCATGGAAAAGTGAGCAAGTCACATGCTCCCGAACAGCGACCGGGCGGTCTTGATCATAAAGTTGTTGGCCTTGAGGAAATACACCAAGAAGTTGGGCACTGGCCACCCGAAAAGTAATCCCACGCCGCCGTTGCGCGAGATGGGAATAATACAAGTGTTGTCCACAGGTACATATGGACCTGCATCCAGCGCCGGCTTAGAGAAGATGTTCTTGATCCATGCCACTTGCAAAAAGCTACCGGGCTCAGTACCTCCGTTCAGCCATGTCCGGAAAGTCTTGGTGAACTTTGAAATTTGGCCCATCTTCATATCCACAATTGTCTGGCCGCCACCAGACACAATATCACCCAAAGCGGCAATATTGGCATGACCCTTCACCAAAAGTTCCTTGTTTGTCATAACATAGCCCTTATCATCTTTGATGGAGCCAGGAAGAAAATCCGAGTATGGTTTGGAGATAAAACACTCTAAAACGAGGTCGTATGCAGTCTCGGCGCCCACGTTGGGGCCTTTCTCCACAATCAACTTGTCTTTTCCCCCTTCCGATGGAAGCCTCTTTACATAAACACCGGTGATGATGTTTACACCAAGCTCCTTCAATTTCTTGGTGGCACTACCACGCAAACTTGGGGAGAGTGAGGCCAAAAGTGGCTTGCCTGTATACAAGTCCACTTTTATTGAAGGGTACTCATTAGCAATTTCTCCGGCTGTCTCCACGCCTGTGGGGCCGCCACCAATAATGGCCACGCGGTTTGCCGTTTTCAATGCCTGGGCTGCATTTAAGATATTTCTCTGGACGTCTTTGTAATCGAAATTGGTCTTGAAACCAGCCCACAGGGTGTGTGTGCCGGATGCGATAACAAGAAAGTCGTAAGAGATTTGTCCACATTCTCCCGAACCACAAGTGTAACTCACCATATTAGAAACCACATCCACATTTGTGGCCAACGCCAAGATAAAGGAGGCTTTACCATTGGAGTTTTCCTGCACAACATGGGGCACAGAGAACACTGTTTGGTCAAACAATGAAGGCTGCACCAATAATCTAGGAGCAGCCACGTTGAAGTAGACGTACGAAGATGGGGAAATCAAGGTGATGGAAGCCGAGGGGTTGATTTTAGCCACAATACATACGGCGTTGAGTCCTGCATAACTGCCTCCAATGATAACAATTTTAGGCATGGCCAAAAAGAATGGGAGAATAAGCGCATTATTTATAGAGCCTTGTAAGGAACCAGACTGAGGTGAGCCCCTCGCACGTATGCATGCAGGGTACCTAAAGCAAAAATGTCATGAGAGAATTGTAGAGGCAATCACCTGCAGTAAGCAATTGATGCACACAAAAAGGGAATGTGTTTCCTAATTAAGCAGTCTCTATCTTTTTTGAGAATGGCCACATTTTGGTCAGCCCCTCCAATATTTAAGAAGGTGGGTTGCCGCACCCTTTTGTAAGCTTAACCAAGTTCATTGGACAACTACATATATCAACATGTTCTCCAAAAGAATTGCTAAGAATACATCAGGTATAGAGGTTTGACATGGAACGGGAAGTTTCCTCTTTTTTTTTTTTTTTTTTTTTTTTACAAGAACAAAGCCTGCTTAATATCCTTGGTTTCCCTAATCCGAGGGCATAGCGAGCGACAGACGCTCTTTATATACATTTCTCACGGTCTTGCCATCACATCCACAAACGCGGCTTTAAGGTGGCAAATGTTGCATATGCACTAATTATCATCCTTGACCCAGCAGCTCTGAAACGAGTGTGGTGCCTTGTATTTCAACAGTCACATGACGTGTACGGAACATTCAAGTTAGTCAAACTACCAAAGGCTTGGAAACAGCAGTGGGTAATTTGTATTGAAGGATAACCCAAGGTTAGACTAGTGATTAGGAAACTTCGAGAAGGAAGGTTTACAAGGGACCATTCTCACCAGTCATCAGATATGAAAGAATGGTCTTAGCTATTGGAGAAGCAAGCTTAGATAGCATTCTATTATTCACGAGGTTAATGATTCAAGAGTATATCAGAATGGGAAAATTTTTCAATGACAAGTATATTGGCTTATATGCAATGCGTTCAAATCTCTTGGACCACATGATTCATGTGAAGGATATACTTACAGGACTCTCCAAGTCGTTTGATATGAAAGGTTTAAGAACTGGGATTACTAAGTTAAAATTGGAGTCCATAGGATCATGCTGGGGAACTCGTATACACCAGCAAGCATAAAGAGCGTCTATACGAGCTTCAGAAGATGAACAATTTCGGCATAAACGGAATACAGAAAGATTGCTTAAGGGACAGGCTCTGAATTTAGCCCGGTATTTGAATGAACCCATATGAAACCGCGCACATGACAGTGAGATACAGAAACCAATGAAGGAATTAAGTTCGTGACATCTAAAGGAGAAGATTAGTAGGATGATGAAGTGTTTGACATGGAGATACAACAAACGAAGAAGCAACTAGTACTGTCAGACTAGTACTATGATCGACAATCCGTGCTCTGTACCAGTGACATACGTCCTGAAATGTGGTGATAGTCAGGACTGGTTATCTAGTCATGTTGTTGCGAGTTTCCATTAAACCTTCGCATATTGAGTCTTATCTAAGCTAAGCTCCCTGTTCTTGTCCCTTCTTCTTTTCCTCAATCATAAGGGCGCCTGGGTACCCTTATATAGACCACCACTCAAGATGGCTACATGTACCATGCAGCGATGGCTCGGACCACGTCCCAACCACAGTCAGATCACTTTTGACCAATCTGAAGCTTGATGAGGTAGCAAGCATATACCTTAACCGCAGGTCCTGCAAGATTACTTGCAGTAACTGAAACTGCGTCTTGCATCTTGGTCTCGACCTTAACTACAGGTGTCTCAAGAATGCTCACAGTCCACCTCTTGTTTCATCTGCACTATTATGCTTCTCTGGAACATAAGGCACTCGCGTCAATGTCCGTGTCTTAATAGTTACCTGCAGTACAAGGTTCATACAGGCAGGCCATATTTCCAACACATGTTAGACCAATATCATAGGTATTGGATGTACGGGTTTATCAAGCAGTGAAGCAGAACTCTTTGGACTATTCGAAGGAAGTGGAGAGGCTATGGTTGAAACCTCATGGAACTCAATTTTGAGCAGAAGAACTATATGTATCTGAATACGCTTACACAGACGGATGTTCAAGAAAGGTATGAGATAAAAATTCTGTGGTTATTCAGTATATCACGACAAAAGAAAACTTTACTTACCAAGGTTCAGATAGACAACTATTCTAAGATGTTGGATGTACACATAGGTACAAGATGTTTCATGTGTTGAACAAGCAAGAATGAAATTCTTTACTGTGTATGGAGATTTTGGAGGTATTGAATAGGCATTTCCGGGCGCAGTCCAAACCGGAATCGCATTGTCGGTAGTATTTTTCCAAAAACAATAACCTAATAACCACCAATTACACTTATAGTGGCATCTCGTAGACGTGGCAGAACTTGTAGTGATTTCCACTTTCACTTCCTTTTCTTTATCAAAGAATTAATGTTGTTGAATGCAGGACGCTTCTTGACCTGAAGCACATTGACTGGTTTGTCAGCACATGACCCAGGATCTTTCAAAGTCTTTGCCTCACGTGTCCCTATTGTATGTACCACATTAAGCTTCACCTTCTGTCGGATACACAAGTCCGAAATTCCACGGAGCCACACGTCCTGTATATCATCAAGCTTGCTGTAGTCCTGTCCTTTCACATAGTCCCTGAGCTTCTTGTACTTTTTCACCGATACAAGCGTAGAGCTCAGGAAATCAGTACATGCACCAGTACCAGTATTCAGTGGGCCTTCAGCACCAATGATACCAACCACACAGCCAAGCCGGAACTCCTGCCTGTAGGCAAGCTCAAGCCAGAACTGGGCCACGGTCATATGCAGGTACCTATTTTCCACCACCAAGTGTTCAAGAAACCTACCCTTGGGGTCATCAGGAAACACGGGGATTGTTTTGAGCACGTCACCGTCTGACGGATAAATGGTACCCACACTACAGCCTGCAGGCAAGAGGCGTTGGACGGCATTACAGTCGGACCCAGGAATGTCAGCTTTCAACACCCAAGCGTTTTGTTTTGCCACGACCTTTTGGAGCACCATAAGCCACCATTTAAAGAGTTCTTTTCCGGATGCCACATGCTTCCCGGAGTTCTTCTGCGACTCTGGGAAAAGGTATGCATCTGCAGCCTTTGTGAACATAGAGATTTTGATAGTCTCGGAATGAATTTTTGGAAGGGGGAGTTTCTGTACGGGTTTAGGAGAAGCCTCATATGGATGTACGGGTTGAGAACCTTTTTGACGAAGGGTTTTGGACAACCTGCGTATATAATTTACCAATGAGAGATTGGGATTGAGGAAGGTATTTTTGATGATGTCGTTCTTCTCGTCGTTCTCCTCGTCGTTTTTCTCGTCGTTCTTCTCCTTCTCCTCGTCGTTCTCCTCGTCGTTCTTCTCGTCGTTCTTCTCCTTCTCCTTCTCCTCCTCCTCCTCCTCCTCCTCCTCCTCCTCACCCCCGTCTTTCAAATCAAAGTAAACAGAAACATCTACTCCCAAAAGATAATCTATCCAGGCCTCCATAACCGCAGCCACAGAAAATCGACGTCCTAAACCAGTGGTATCGGCCTTAGGAACAAAAATTTGTCGGGTCATGTGGTTGTTCAAAACATTAAAGTATATGTAGACTTCTACTCCAAAAACAATGGCTTGACAGGAATCATCGGCCAAGAGAAAGAGGTGTTTGGCCTTGTAGGAGAGACCAGGTGTGGAAATGGGAGCCTTACATTTATAGGCGTTTGTGTGGACATGTATCCACGAGTAGGAAGAGGCTTGGGGGAGACAAGACGCTAGTACGGACATGAGGTGGAGAGAAAAGGACATGTCGCGTGTGGCCATCACCGCGCGCATTTTTTGCACCCAGTTAATACCATAATCTGGGATTTTGACTACTTTAATTCATGCAAAAATTGATATAAAGGATATGTAAGGAAATGCAGTGAATGTTAAGTGGAAATATTTTCATCAATGACATCATATTGGGATGGTCCAAAATGGTGTTTCCCATTTGCTTGAGGTCATCGGCCATGGTAGCTGAGCAGAGCACATTGATACGCTTCGTAGGGATGTAAAGGTATTTGATAATGACGACGGTGATTATATTCTCTATGAGAACGACATGCTGGGAGGGGAGGAAATATGTGGCTTTAGATCTCTTGGGCTCGGGCACTTTTAGCCAGGTGGTCAGTCCACGGTTGCGGTCAATGTGGTGAGTCAATGTGGTGAGTCAATGTGGTGAGTCAATGTGGTGAGTCAATGTGGTGAGTCAATGTGGTGAGTCAANCAATGTGGTGAGTCAATGTGGTGAGTCAATGTGGTGAGTCAATGTGGTGAGTCAATGTGGTGAGTCAATGTGGTGAGTCAATGTGGTGAAGCCAAGCTGGCGTATTTGAATCAGTCGCTTTTGGAGGTGAAGATCATCGAGTTCCTGCAGTGAATGTCAAGTGGAGTCTGAGTTGAGTAATATTTAAAGGCGAGTAGATACATTCCTAACGCTCACATTCAGTTTATTCATTGATAGCTCCCCAATTACTGGAAATCAAGGGTTTATTGGGGTATACATGCCACGTTGTAAAGTCTTAACTTCGGAAAGAACCACTTAGGTGTGTGGAAATGGCTTAATTGCCTTCCCACTTGAGGGCAATCCACTTCTGACAGTGTAGGTGATGGGCATCAGACAATAGATATATCATAGCTATACCATGCCTCATGATAAGTTAACGGAAAGTACCTAATTATTTGGATATAAGATGGATTCATATGGTTTATATATACTTTTGGGGTGAGAGTGTATACCCGTTGTGTTGTGAGGGACTAGTGTGGAAATTGGCAGCCTATATAATACATGGTGAAGCGCGTCCTCCTGTATTCAGTGTATAAGTTCATATATCTCTTGAACACTTTTTAGTAGTATAGATATGAAGTCTGGTGTGGGGATGTAGGGGTTTAATAAAGTGGCTCGGGTTGAAGACTACAGTGCTACTGGCTATTCGTGTTGAACTAAGCAATCTTATGAGAACTTTTTTAGATGAGTTAACTCTGATTCTGACATGTTATAACTGCTGACTAAGAAAGCTCTTCATCAGTTTCCATTTATTGAGCATCCATATATAGACGACAAGGATCACGGCCTTGATTACCCATTAGGTAGTAAGGTGTATTTGTTGTGATATATGCAGTATATATACCTAAGTGCCCTACACTTAAGGTTGTATTGCATTCCCTGGACTGCTGTCCTAAACCGCATTACCCTGTTTTACACTTGTGCTCTATTTATTGAACTTGCACGACCTCTTCCTT
>NLAU01000910.1:0-41023 GCA_002370875.1 Metschnikowia arizonensis | reverse complement strand
CTAGAAGAACTAGAACTAGAAGAACTAGAACTAGAAGAACTAGAACTAGAAGAACTAGAACTAGAAGAACTAGAACTAGAAAAACTAGATCTACAACAACTACTAATAGTGTTGGATTTGTACTACTAAAACTCAACTCTATCACCTAGTTAGACTGGCCAGGGCAGTATGAATATACAACAGCCTTTTCCCATGATACAGTGTACCGTGTACATAGCTAGGGTAGTGTTAAACCCTCGAGCATCAGAATCTTAGTCATAGCCTTTCAAAGTACCTCAGATTTATAGGTATTATCCACTTTCAATTTCAATTGGTGTACTGTATGATTATACCATAAGTAGCTGTATAAAATAAGTATTATACACTATGTAGTACTGGGACTACTGATTTTTCAAGTACCAAGGCATTATACAATAAGATGTATAAGATCTATACATAAGATCTTACATAAGATCGCTATCACACCATGGGAGTAATCACCTACATGTGCCATCAGACGTGCAAATGCCTTAGATCCTGTCAAAGCAGGTAGGCACCCTACTCTTACCGGATTTGTCCTTGACCCTAACAAGTAGGAGTACAATGGCTATCCAGTTCCCTACTACCACCGGATTTAGGACGTGGCAGCATGGTTTACACACATGCCCCAATTTTGTATATAAGACCTAATTCCTCTTTCTGAGAATCCATCCACGAACTGGGTTTTGGAAGTACTGAACAATCATAAAGAATCTACACATACTATAATACATACTATTATTCTTTGATTCTTTGTTTCACCAATGCTTATTTAGGGATGTCAATTGGTAATTGGTGCTAGTTAAGCTATCTTGGATTATCTCCTAGGTCAACATTCTTGGCGTGACTTTAAATGCCAATGCGGTTCAACTCCACATTCCCATAGGATAATTATGGATTGAGCGATAAGGGAAGTGGATTTGTTTCTCCCCTTTGTCCGGGTCTATGGCTGAACCACAGCCTTGGTGATTTTGCGCCCACAGCCTTGGTCATATGGGGATCTGCCACTATAAGAAACTTCTAGATACATCTTTCGTATTAGTTCGATTCTAGGTTGAACAGTCTAGGGAAATAAATTTCCTGGTCACTCGAGCCTGATACCATACCTGGACCAATAGTTATGGCCCTCTGGCCAATCAACAGCTATACGCACTACTAGTCTACTATAGTTACTGTACAGTTACTGATACTCTAGTACACTATTATATACAGGGAGAACTTGCTGAGTCTCAGCTCTACTAGTCAGTCTATAGACTAGTCAATAGTCAAAAGAACCTATAGTTAAAGTTGGAGAAGGTTATGCAAAAGTTATGGACCCATCATCGAATGAAGTTAATTTCTATCAATCGCTAAATATATATATAAATGAAACAATGTCTTAATTAGTCAGTCCTAGTACCACTGACTAATCTTCATATTATAGATAATCCCGTACTTTGATCAACACCGTTCAATCTCCTGAGAAAATATACCATGGTCATACTTCGCAGACTTCGTTGGGTGCAAATGTTAGAGTGTGCGAATAGATTGATTGCCTGAACACCCGTACACCCCCTATATTTTCTGCTTCTCAATAAAGATGTAAACCTTTAGTAGTAGTTTAAGTGTGATTGCACGTGATTCCGGAGCTTTTATAGCCTGTGCTTTGCCAGTGCCCTATGCCATACCTGCCTATATGTGATAGTCAAGAGATTTGCAAGTACTTCTCTCTTCTCTCTTCTCTCTTCTCTCTTCTCTCTTCTCTCTTCTCTCTTCTCTCTTCTCTCTTCTCTCTTCTCTCTTCTCTCTTCTCTCTTCCTCTCTTCTCTCTTCTCTCTTCTCTCTTCCTCTCTTCTCTCTTCTCTCTTCTCTCTTCCTCTCTTCTCTCTTCCTCTCTTCTCTTTCACGCTTGTAATCTTTTATCGTGCATTCCCACATCCATTTTATGTCTTCAACAAAATGGGTGACATTAATGACCTCCGTAAAGCGACTTTTCTAAGATATCCTAAATTTAATCAGAAAGGAATGCCATGTTGGATCTCAATCTGGCCTTAAGCAGGGAAAACGAAGGCATGTGCCCTTTCTCTTTGAAAGTTTCCGCTGTGTTAAGGGTGTAATACAACCAAGTTTCTGAAAACCACCATTCACCAATGTCTCTGTTAATCGTTTCTGGGAGGATTGATCCGGTGAATCCGTACATCTTCACTATCCTTTAAGTCGCCAACAACTGCTATATCCTGCGGCGTAATGAAGATGGATTGGGCCATGGAGTTTCTTAACTCATGGATCAAAAGTCGGATGGCAATTGTGCGATTGACTGAATCCATGAACACATCAAACTCGTCCAAACCACATACTCGTGGCTTCATGACCTTCCAGATACTAAGCAAAAATGCTATCTGTGTGAAGGACTTCTCGCCTCCAGAAAGTGACAGCACGGCCCGCGTGTTCTTATCGTCTTTTGTCTGAACCTGTGTGATCACACGTTTCTTGACAAAGTCAAAGTCGAGTTTTCCCTTGAATCCTCTCAACGCTAATGATTGTTCAAACGACAGTTTGGCTCGACTCAATTTCTCCTTGATGGTGATGTTGAGATTTTCAAACCTGGCATTCAAGTCATTCTCTAATGTGATGCGTGCATTATCCACATCTATAACATTCTGCTCACATTTCTCCTTGAGTGCTTTGCTGTCAATGACTTCCCTCTGGATATCTTCAAAGCTCTTGGTGTTGTTTTTTTCACTCTCCTCTATGGCCTGCTGTATTGCCCTGAACTCGTTAGTGATTGATTCCGTGGTATCTGTTTCTTCAATTGTGATATCACCTCTTGCACACCGTTCTTCGGCCTGGGCCTTGAGTTCCTGGTGCTTTTCAATGTCTTTGTTTTTCTTTGTTTCGAGCTTGTCAATATCCTGCTCAAGCGCCCTAATTTTGGCCTCAAGCCCTTCGATTTCGGCCAAGAGCAATTGCTCTGATTCACTGTTTTTAGATATTTTCTCCTCACATTGAAATAAGTCTCGTGCGGCTCTTTCCTTCTCAGCTTGTGCAGCTTGAAACTTTTCTTTCAATCCATGGAAAGTCTTTTTATTCTCACTGAGGTTCTGCAAAAGCTCCACGGACATTCCCTCCCTTGTCTTGATTTGATTTTCACACTGCTCAATTTGCGCCTTTAGACTTTCGATTTTTCCATAGTCCCCCTCGTCGGCAAGGGCTTGTTCGATGGAGAAAATCTGGCTGCCAATTTCCTTCAAGTACTGCTTCTTGTTTGCCAAATCTCTTTGAGCGTCTACCTTCTTCTGGTGCTCTTCACCACGGAGCTTGTTCCGTCTCTTCTGGATCGAGGCTTCGACATGGAGTGCTTCGTCGAGTTCTGCACTAATCGAATCTCCACTAACTTTACCTGCAAGTTTCAAGAGATCTTTCAGATAAAACACTGGGTCTCGTGACAAATTGCCATCTCGCCGAGCCACACGGATACCCGACCGCCGGTCATTGACGCAAAAGGCGCTTTTGACCGAACCATCCCGAGTCACATTCTCTGCCTCGCTGATGGACTCACAAACAACAATCTCTTCCACACTTGCAGAGTCAATAAGCGTATACAACACATCACTGTTGTGGATTTCCAAGGTATCCAATAAAGTGGTGAAATTATTGTTTTTGCAGTACTCAAATTGCTCGAACTTGCGTACTATAATACTTTTAAAGATTTGCTTATTCCGCATATGCTGGTTCAAAAGCTTCCTGTCGTGTTCATCACAAACCACAAACGAGTCAAGTGTCCTCTGCAAGGTTGCATTGATAAGGTCTCTCCAATGGGTGTAGTCCTGCTTGACCGAAACATAATAACCAATGGGACCAATCGGTTTCTGGTGCCAAGCAGTTTCCTCGGCCAAGTCTCGCATGAGATAGTTGATGTTGAGTCCAAAAGCGGCATAACCATCATTTTTTGTGCGTTCAAAGCTTCGGAGCTTTTCCCGTAATTGACTCACCAAAGAACTTTGCTCGGCCAATTCTCGGTTGAGAGCATCCATTTGTGGAGATGTTCGTTCGAAGCTCTGAAGTAAAGTTTGCACGTCATCCTTCTCCTTTAGTAGAGTTTGGTGTCTCTTTTGCAATGCCTGGAGACGTTGAGCCATTAATTCTTTAGAGCCTCCATTGGCATCGTCGATTTTAGATTGTTCTTGCGCAATGGACTCATGGTGAGTTTTGATTTGTTGGCTAAAGTCTTCGATTTCTGTTTTGTAGTTCATCAAATCTGCCCTTACACTCTGGACTTTTTTAGCCGAGTCATTATAGAGATCCTCCGCTCTTTTAAGGTCGTCTTCTTTTGTAGAAGCAATACGTTGGAGGTTTGATTTCTGGATGTTCAATTCAACTAACTCTTCAGTCATCAGTTGGCGATTTTTGGAGCATTCTTCGATTCTGTTCCTGCACTCAGCCACTTCGTGATGCTTAGCTTTAATATCAGACGACCTCTTGGCAAGACGACGGTCCAAAACTTCAACATTGAACCAATAGATTTTCCCATTGATCTTATCAAGCAGCTGGCGCAAGGTGTGAGAGTGCTTATACTTGCGGTAATTCCTCTCACACTCGGCATACTTCAGACAAGCGTCGTCCAAGTACTTCTTGGCGGCTAGCAGACGAGTCTGAAGCCCCAAGATACTCCGAGACGCCTCCTGGTAATTTTGGATAATGGACAGGATATTTGTTCCCTCGGAAAAGTAGGTGAAACGGGACAGTTCCGTACTGCTGGCTATGAATTCACGAGCCTTATCCTGAGAAAGAAACGATAGAGGGTTATTCACCACAATAAAAAAGCGTTGGAGAATCTCGTCCAAGGTCTTTTTCTTGGTGGATACCACGGAGCCGTTTTCACTTTTGATAGAATACAGATTGGTTCCCTCACGATTAAGCTTGCGCTCCACATATATGACTTTTCCATAGACCTCAGGTTCGAAAGCATCAAGTCCATCATTATCTAGAGCCACCACTATACGAGACATGGTCTTGCCATCTTTAATGAGCGACTTTATGGAAGACCCACGGCTAGTATCCATTGCTTTAGCACCTAGGCCCACAGAAATGCCAGTCAACACAGCACTTTTTCCGGATCCATTACGGCCAATGATGAAGTTCATATGGGGGCCAAAACTTAGTTCAAAATGATCATGGCACATGAAGTTTTTTAGGGTGAGGTGAAGAATGCTACCTGCTTTGCGGGAGACAATCCGAGAGCCAGACCGAGGGCCAGGCCCAGAGCCAGAGCCAGAGCCAGGTCCAGATCCAGAGCCAGGTCCAGATCCAGAGCCAGGTCCAGATCCAGAGCCAGGTCCAGATCCAGAGCCAGGTCCAGATCCAGACCCAGACCCAGGTCCAGATCCAGAGCCAGGTCCAGATCCAGAGCCAGGTCCAGATCCAGACCCAGACCCAGATCCAGATCCAGATCCAGACCCACCCTCACCCTCACTTTCTTCCTCGGATTCCTGTGAAGACTCATCTTCATTCATCCTAAACCGTTTCTGAGAGAGGAGTTCAGACATGTAGTTTTCTGCAGATTGCCCAGAGCTGACTGAATACAGTCTTTTCTGAGATGTCGCTAGGCCATTGTCCACGCCTTGATTGGAATGGTCTGGCGCTACCATGACCGAGTAGTAGTTGTAGCGTGAAGCGATAGTGCGCGTGAGGCGTGCGCGTGAGGCGTGCGCGAGGCGATAGTGCGCGCGAACTGAAGACACGAGCGACTGACTACTAGGAGTACTACTTAGTCATCTAGCCATGCTCAACTCAGACTCGTCAAGCCATGCGAAACTTCACCAGGAACTCAAGCAGGTGTCTGCTGGAGCAGATGAGAGAAGGAACCGGTATTCCAATCAGGGATATTCTTACTATGATAGACTTTATGTTAAACTCGATAATCGTTCTAAAGTTGTCAAACCTAGATATGGTCTCGACGCGGAAGTTTTTTTTCCTGACAGCCATCCAGGTCATGATGTCCCTCGTCCACAACATGCACTGGGACCAAGCAAGAAGAATGTGATTCGTCAAGCCATGCTCAAACTCATCTAACCATGCTCAGACTCAGACTCATCTACCCACACTCAAACTCATCTACCCACACTCAAACTCATCTACCCACACTCAAACTCATCTACCCACACTCAAACTCATCTACCCATGGCTGTCTAGCAATAGGACGCAAGTGTTGCAACCGCAATCCTCACGAGTTGCCTTTCAGTGGCACTGCGTCTTGCATCTTGATCTCACAAGCATGCTGCAGTTCAACACATGGATGGTTTCGTATTACTAAACCCTGGCTTAAGCGAAAGTTTAAACAATGAAGGAATAGTAATGAAAGAGTTAAAAATGAAGTTACCATAAATGGATTGAACTTGTTACTGCACAGTCCCGATTCCATCAACAATGAAATTATACTTGGATATAAATTCTTTTAAATTGCTTGAGAGAATGATTAGCTAGAGTATCTCTTTTGAGTCTCTGTATAGCTCTTCTCTACTCTGCATACTCTATTGAATACTGGGTAATGTAATATTTCAGAAGTATTAGCATCTTCTATAGTTATGAAGCATTTCTGGTGAGGTGGGGAAGGCCAGGTATTGGAGGTGATTTTTGTATGTTCTGGCTCACTTGGTGTCACCCAAGAATCTAAGTGAAATACACGTTGAATCAAGGTCATCTGAGTGGACTCTGACCTGGTTCAAGTGACAAGCAAGCCGGCACCAGCGTGCACCGCGCACGCGCGATCGCTTTCCTGGCTTTCCTGCCTTCCTGCCTTCCTGCCTTCCTGCCTTCCTGCCTTCCTGCCTTCCTGCCTTCCTGCCTTCCTGCCTTCCTGCCTTCTTGCGAATCAAATTTACTTCCATCATCCAGTTTCTGCCCCAGTCTTACACCTGCGCCCATCTAACTGCTAGCCAAAACTGTTGATTAACTTGAAATGCGCTTGGACCTTTTGTTGCAAGGATGAATTCATCTTTAGTAACTCTCATGGGTCTTCACACTATCTCCAGAATTATCATCCCAGTCATTTGCTCCCATCTCAGCCCCCCTCTCTAATGCTCGAAATTCACTTCCAACAATCTTGGAATGCACATAATCAAAGCAAATTCTCATGGCTGCAAATATAAAAGTGAGTAATAGGCCACACGCCGGACTAATCACAAAGGCCGCAAAAGGTCCCCAGTCTTCCGCGTTATAAAGACCATTCCACAATAAAAGAAGTTTTCCTCCCTCCTTGGCTGTTCCATAATACACACACCCAAAAATAAAAACTGCAATCAACCCCCCCAATCCACCAACTATTACATCCGCACCCTTAATGTACCAGAAGCACGAGTCACAGAGTCCAAGAAGAACTGAAGGAATAATTGCAGCAGAAACCAAATCGGCAATCAAGTAAATTTGCAAGATATCATCGGCCACCTTTACAGCTAAAACAATGGTTGGGATCATCACAAGAACAACCATACCACGAACATATATCATCTTGAGCTTATTCCGAAACACATCATTGGAAATACTGGAAACCATGGCACTTTGTAAGGAATCAAAGGTACATGTTGATAAGCAAACAATGAAAATAAGAACAAAAGCCACTAGCCAACGGGGCATTTCTCCAAGTAAAATGAAAAATGCATTATAGCCATTTTCATCTCCAACTTCCAATTTACCCGCCCATACTGCCAAAAAGCCTGTTGTTCCAATAATTGTACAAATCACAAATGTGATAAAAGATGCAATGGAGCATCCTATCCAGAGATCTTTATTTGTTTTACTGGCAAATGTTCGTAACCAGAAGCCTGCCATAAAACAATCATTGGTAGTAATTGCCACGGGTAAAATATAAACCAATTGCCATCCAAGCTTATTTGATTGAAGAAGTCGGGATTCCGTTATTTGTGTTTTATCGATATTGATTCTTGTTCCCATTCCTGCTGCTGCAATCACAATCAATACTATCACAAGTACTCCTTGCAAGTTATCGGTTATAAAACTGACTCTAAACCCTCCAAACAGTGTATAAATCGTTGTGACTGCACATTCCACAATCACTGCTCCAAGGGCATCGAGTCCTGTCAATGTTTCGATAGCTCCTCTCAATGCCGAGAGTTCTCCGATCATGGCCAAGAACATCGTGAGACATGTGAAGAATGAGACATAGAGACCTGTGGCTATTCCAAAACGCTCTCGGACCCATTCCGTCAAGATGAAACCATGAGGGCACTTTTTCCGGATAAACGGTCCAAATGCTGCAAACCCAAGAAGGGGAAGTGACCCTGAAAGAGTATACACAAGGAGTCCATGGAGCCCTGCTGTGTTTGCAATTTGGGGATAAGTTGTGAGGATACCACATCCCATTGCTATTGTTAGTAACAGGAGACTCCAACCTTGCTGGGATCTCTAAAGAACTTGAGGACGACCACTAGAAGAAGATACTGACAATAGGCCAGGAAGTGACAATGATAGAGTGATTGATGATTGATGATTGATGATTGATGATTGATGATTGATGATTGATGATTGATGATTGATGATTGATGATTGATGATTGATTGTCTGTCGTCTATCGTCTATCACTCTTCTGCATCACTTCTCACTTCAGTCATGTCGACTCGGAACCTATTCTGTTTACTTTGCAACTGGCCTCCTCACGCAAGTTCTAGCTTGATCGAGTTCAAACGGTGTATCTCAGCATGCCCGATTCAAAACAATTCAAAAGAATTCAAAGAAAAGGGAATGCACCCGCTGGCAAGTTGTATTTATAAAGATATCAGGAAAGATCAAGAAAAAAAAGACATACCAGAAGCAATGAAATTAATTGCCAAGGGAATACCTCTTTGACTTCCATTGGAAGCAAGGAAATTATTTTTGTTTGCAAATTTCCAAGCTATAAAAAGCCCAGACACCAAGAGAGCTCCATAACTCAAATAAATAATAGTATTATTGGCTTGAGACAGAAGTTGAGCCATTGTTGAGAAGTGTCTAAAAATTTAGTTGGAAATGCGAGCTTTTATATACCCAGATTAGCTATGCTAGCTGCAGGATACGCACAAGACAATTTCTTTAAACGCATAAACCGCGCTATGTGCCGGATATGCGCTTAAAGAAATTGAGAAGCAAATGCGAACAGTGTGCAGGAATGAAGAGTATACGAAGACTTTCCAGGTAACTGGGTAGTTGATAATTATGTTAGACAGGGAATAAAGGCGTTTAAAAAAAGCTTGAAGTAAGGTTACTTTAGTACTAGTACTTTAGTGTTTTTAAGTAAAAAGGAATGGAAAATGCTCCACGGCAGGTTCGAACTGTCGACCTTCAGATTTCACAAGTTATTTATGAGACTGACGCTCTGCCAACTGAGCTAGTGAAGCACTTTGTGTTTGATTTTTTTGTGGTTGACGTTTTTGTGGTTGATGTTTTTGATTGATTTGTGGACGTTTTTGTTGTTTTTGTTGACATTTTCTTCCTTTCCTTCCAACCCAAATCTTCCCTATCTCATTATATCATCGCTAGAAATATGTTTTCATCTTCTCTCCCAAATTCTCCCTTCTCCTACACCTACACACCTCCCGCTACTATGGCAGGAGATAAAATGGCACGTGAACACCCCAATACGCCGCAATATTTCATGCCTAAAAGTCCTATTGATTCAGAAGACCATTTAATTAGCCTGGACATGATATCATTATTGACGCTAAATACGGAAGATCTTTTTGTTGATATATGTCCAGAAACCAGTGAAGATATAAGAGCCATACACGATTGGGGGAATAGGACAATACTTCAAAAGATTCGCACATTAGATTCATCGTTAGAAAATACGCCTAGCAAAACAAGATTGAAGCATATCTCAGCAATAGCTTCAATTATTGAATTGTTCAAGAAAGAAGCAGTATCTCCAGATTTTCTATCAGCAGAACTTATAAATATAGCATGTCAAATTACAGCCAATCCTTTTGCTTCCTATTATAATAGTAATGAAGATGAGTGCGAACGCGAACCGGTACCTCAGACTCCAAGCCATAAGCATTATGAATACCATATGCAGGTGGCCATGGTTTACCAAAAAGAAGACTTTTTAAGCTATTTCTTCCGTTATATTAAATTGCAGAATGAAAAGCCGCCTGACTATAGTCTCACTGAATTCCAATGGGCCTATTATTTTACATGTGGAATTAGTGATGTAGAGCTCCGCGACTACCTTTTGGCTATTTATCCTGCATCTCTCTTGGAGGTGTTTCGTCATTACCATCGCTTTAGTATAAAGAGGGATATTGATAAATACTTGACTACTCCGAGAGAAACTGATGCGACCTTGTGAAACTGATTTTTGGCTTCACAAGAAACCTAACAACTGAACAATCCATAAGTATATATAGATTTTGGGGAAAAATGCTAAGCATATGAAGTTTTATAGAGATGTAAAGTGGACGATAGTATATAAAGTAAATGCTATAGGGTGTATAATACCCTAGTATAGCGTAACATATAATAGGTGTATAATACCCTAGTATAGCGTAACATATAATAGGTCTCGTCAGATCCCCCATGGGTATCGCACTACCCATGGGTGTAATAATCACCTACGATGTTCGATCAGACGTGGGATAGTCATAGACTTTGACAATGGAACAATGGGATCGTACTTCTCTCTAATCATCCGAGATTTCTACCGATGATAGTTATGCAGATGAGTCACAATGTCGACTCAGCATCCTTTTAGAAGGTCGTCGAACTTCCCTGGGATCTTCCTGGTTTTCCTATATAAAATTCAAGGATTCCTCATTCTGAGAATCCATCCACAAATAAACAGAGTGTTGGAAGTACTAAACAATCATAAAGAATCTAACAGGTCTATAATAGGATTAATAGGTGTATAATACCCTAGTTTACCCTATATAACCATATAATAGGTTTAATAGGTGTATAATACCCTAGTATACCCTATATAACCATATAATAGGTTTAATAGGTGTATAATACCCTAGTATACCCTATATAACCATATAATAGGTTTAATAGGTGTATAATACCCTAGTATACCCTATATAACCATATAATAGGTTTAATAGGTGTATAATACCCTAGTATACCCTATATAACCATATAATAGGTTTAATAGGTGTATAATACCCTAGTATACCCTATATAACCATATAATAGGTTTAATAGGTGTATAATACCCTAGTATACCCTATATAACCATATAATAGGTTTAATAGGTGTATAATACCCTAGTATACCCTATATAACCATATAATAGGTTTAATAGGTGTATAATACCCTAGTATACCCTATATAACCATATAATAGGTTTAATAGGTGTATAATACCCTAGTATACCCTATATAACCATATAATAGGTTTAATAGGTGTATAATACCCTAGTATACCCTATATAACCATATAATAGGTTTAATAGGTGTATAATACCCTAGTATACCCTATATAACCATATAATAGGTTTAATAGGTGTATAATACCCTAGTATACCCTATATAACCATATAATAGGTTTAATAGGTGTATAATACCCTAGTATACCCTATATAACCATATAATAGGTTTAATAGGTGTATAATACCCTAGTATACCCTATATAACCATATAATGTCTATAAGCTACTCAATACCCTATAATAATTCAACTTAGCACCAGAAACCGTTGATTAAGATATTTGTATAAACCTTTCTTTTAAAGCAGAAGCTAGCTTCTGTTGCATTATCGTTGAATGGCTCTAAGTCAGAATGCAATGTTTGCAGATTGTATGGTTAATATAATTGATGCTGATGCTCTCATATTTAGCAAGCGCGCACTAGTTTTCTATTTTTCTGCAAAATTCTAAAGACTCGCAATTGGCCAAATCAATTCCACTACCAAATAAATATTTTAGAAAAGGAAACCCTTGATATTTACTAATTAAGAAACCATTTTTTAAAATTAGTTAAACTCCTTGCCAATTAGTCAATTTGTGAATTACCTAATTGTTACTCTACTGTACTACTCTACTGTACTACTGTACTACTACTCTACTAGTACTAGTACTACTACTCTACTACTACTACTCTACTACTCTACACTACTACTCTACATTACTACTCTACTACTCTACTACTCTACTACTCTACTACTCTACTACTCTACTACTCTACTACTCTACACTACTACTCTACTACTACTACTCTACTACTACTACTCTACTACTACCACTCTACTACTACCACTCTACTACTACTATATACTCTTATCACTTAACTCAGTTCGTTCATAAACGTCTATTTCCTTTTTATACGGTTTTATACAGCCATAGTTCAAAAAAACTACTCATAGGGTCAAACGCCAATTTATTAGTTCCTATCAATACAAGATAATGTAAGGAATCGGCTATTTAGCAAATTGTCTTTGACCCTAACAAGTAGGAACAACGGCTAGGCAAGCATTCCGTAGGCTTACAAGTGAATGGTTTGGAGTGAATGGTTTGGAATGGTTTGGCAGGTGTACAAGGGAACATACCAAGAAAAATATCTGTATCCCTCTTGATATATTGAGTGGTCACTGGATATTTTAATGTTTCATACCCTTCAAAACTCCGTCAGATAGTGTAACCGTATTCGTATTGTCACACGACATTCTTCTGTTCCAATCAACTTCCTCTATCATATAGCCAAAGAGTACCCGTTCACTGGTTGACGCTTCAATTGTGTTTTGCAATTTCGATCACGAGTTTGGTCCTCTCATATACATGACTAGTCCACGACTATCATCAGTATGGGATTATGTACAGGATGAGGAACGTATGTGCAGTACGATAAGATTATGTATGATCATAGGTATAAACTCCCTCCAACTCTTTAGTCTTATCCCTTTATCAATATATACTAAAATATTGGTTGAAAGTAGTAGTGTTACATACGTTTAGTATCCTTCTGTTTATTTGTTGATGGGTTGCCAATTTCTGGGAATCCCCGGCTTATATAGACTTGGGATCTCCCTGCAAGGTGTTACTCCGGGCGAGAGACCACTAGGTAAACAGCTCTAATTCTCGGTTTTCTCGTTGGTGAGAGATTCCGACAAACTTCTGCGACTTTCTGAGCTGTCAATCGTTTAGGTCTTTTGCGCATGTCATCTGTAGTATGAGCGTCCTGATCACACACATCATCGTTCCGCTTTGTGGATGACTTAGACAGTACTTTGTCTGTTTCAGCGAATGGTCCATGCGTCTGGTCTGCGTCTTCTTTCGCGGTGAGTCGCGCTCCGTTAGGTTGACCAAATCCCGCCTGAAATTCAGTTTCGCTTGCGACCTCACCTTGGTCCATAGATTGTTGTGATTGGAATGTACCAACCCATCACCAACATCCTGATCTTTCCCTTTTGTTAAAAGTTTGTGTCTCCGTCTGTATCTCTGGTACCTCGGTCTGTATCTACCCGTCTGTATCTACCCGTCTGTATCTACCCGTCTGTATCTACCCGTCTGTATCTACCCGTCTGTATCTACCCGTCTGTATCTCTGGTACGTCCAGTACAGAATCTTCCGAAAATCTGTTGCGATAGTCTCATCCTCCTGATTTCCCAAACTCGTCGCTAGGGTAGTTAGCATCATGGATAATCGGTACATTTCTTTCGTTCTGTTGTCTGAGGAACCTTTGCACCTTAAAATCTCCAACCTTTCGACTTCTGGATTTTACCAGCAACCGGTGATGCGGTACAGTTGGGCCCTTTTCCAGAGCATCTGGTTCATTAACCGGAAATAAACGATATTCCAGTTTCCTCCTTTCTTTGGGGTTTGTTGTTAGTATCTCACAGTCATGTGGGCGGCTCTCTTTCTTAAGTTTCGCCTTAGCTTTCTTCAAATATCTTGCCAAATTTAGGGCCTCATAGACAATATCACGTCTCACCGTATTTGCTGCAAACATAAGTTTTAATTCTGATTCATCACATTCTTCCTGCAGTTCTTCTTCATACATGAATTATGCTTTCTTGGTCCGCATTACACCTTTACCAGCATAATCATGTAATCAACAAGATTCAATCTAATTGAGTTTTCTCCAAAGCCTTCACGAACTCACATTCAAACTTTGGGACTTTGTCATCCAGATCAAGAATGAATTGGGGGTCCACTTTTGCGATAACCGATCCATTTATCTTTCTGCAAGATCAACAATATTCTCCTCCACTCTTGTAAGGTGGTAAGCAGCAGCTTCAGCCAACACATTTTGGGGTTTGTTTGAAATCTTGACAAACAAACCTAAATGTATTCCTTTGCTGATTTCATTAAACATAACCCGCGAAACAAGGCATACAACATCAACAAAAGGTTACAGTATCACCGATCAAATGTAAACCACAATCAGGACTAAGTGATGACAATGTTGTATGGACCATTGATGACAATGTTGTATGGACCATTGATGACAATGTTGTATGGACCATTGATGACAACGTTTTATGGACCCCATTGATGAGAGACAATTTGTATACATGATGTCTCATCAAAGACAAAGTGTCAAGTGTGAAGTGAACCCACCTAAGAATCTTGTGATGGTGTAGTTAGGCGTCGTGTACATACCAATCTCCGTTGTAGACAACAACCTACCCATCAAGCATCTAATAGTCGTGGTTAACATACCACAATCATTCTGCTTCTTGTTGTGTGTCCTGTAGGTAGTTCATTGGCTGATGTCCTACTACCATACTTGAAGTAGTTGCTATTCAGCATATCAGTATTGACTTTCACATATGGTCTTGTAGTAGTCTTCTTCTCCTGATTTTTCGATTCCATATGGTGTCTAATATTACTCCTTATACACACAATGACTTTGTATAAGGGATAATTAGACTTAGAGGTGTTATAAAAATGTCTTGGTGTGGTGTTGGTATCTTGACCTCTTAATCTGTTAATCTCATGACCTCTTGATCTTGACCTCTTGATCATGACCTCTTGATCATGACCTCTTGATCTTGACTCTGGTCACTGAATACGCACGGAGTACTGCACCAATGACTGGTTGAGGAAGAGGGTGGAACAAGGTGGAATGTGCAGCCTGATGGACATGACAACTTGAACTCCAAAACAATCCAACTTCAAATTTAAAGACCAGAGCTCTTGGCTCAATAGTATCTATGATCATGCATAAAACATTATGTGCTTTTTTGGAGGAAATAGTAGCCATATAAATATGCACCGACAAGTGAATTGTATTGATCAACAACTTAAGGAAGTAAGGGTTTTGCATATTGACTCAAAATCTCGGAAAAGGATTAAGTGCTCCGACCCTAATTAAACATCCAAGGATGAAGTCTTTGATTTTCGTTTGATACTTTGAATATGGACAACCTGATCTTGGATATTAATGACATCTAATATATAGTAATTACAACAGCTTGTTGACTTCCTTCAAAACCTTCAATGCAAAAAGATGGTCTTCCTCTTGTGCCAATCCGCTAATGGTAAGTGCAGCTACTACACCATCAAAACCTCTAATCCGAATGGGAACTGAACCACCATGTGTGGCATATTCCAAAGGATCAATAAAAAAAGCCTTTTCAAGAGTCATGGATGAGTCTGCCTTAACCTTACCAGCTAGTTTGCGGCCAATGTAGAATGAAGACTTACCAAAGCGGAACACCGTCCTCTGTTTCCTCTGAACCCAGTGATCGTTATCAAGAATAGCACCATTTTTGGAAGCAGCATGGAAAGCCACCTGACCATTTGTAAAGGTGATATCAATAAGAATGGGCTTGGCAAAGTCTTGGGCTAGGAGTCTGGCATGGGTGCCTATTTTCCAAGCCAATTCCGAGTCAAAGTGGGAGAATACAATGGAATCTCCCTCCAACACCTCAAGTTCGTCCAAGGAATAGTTGAAAATTTCGTGTGGCATGTAGAGTAGGGATTACTAGGATTTAAATAGGATTTTAAATGAGGAATCTGTTTGACCATATGCAAGGTTCGCATTTTTATTGTTGAGAATCAAAGCGTGAGAGTGAGGCGTCGATGCACCGCGCTTAACCAACTCGTCTAAATGTTGGCCCTTTGTTCTCCTAATAAGAGAATGTGACAATGAATAATGTACTCGTCTATTCGACAGACGGTAGTGGGGGAGTGAAGGTCCACTCCAATATAAAAGGAGGAGCCTTCGCTTATGTTTATAAAACCAATCAGACAAATACACATACCAAGATGCCTCCAGCCACAAGACTCTCTAAGAGTACTACTCAACTGACCGTTGAAGGTGCTAATGAATCTTCTTCCACTCAGTCTGAGGACAGTACTACTAATAGAGTATATACTTAGCTTGACGAAGCTATGAGACTGGTTCGCTCAACCATTCCACCATCTCTGGACTGTACACCATGGTTGATCTATGATGAACCTGAGGTACTGATGTTTGACGCGGAATTGGAAGATTCCTCTTTACATTTATGATACCTGCATGAAGTGTTGAAACATGACAACCGGATGTGACTTGCATGACTGGCCAAAGACACATTGCAGGATGCAAGGGAATGCAAGCAACGCTGAATGGTGCAGATGAAACAATTGCTACTTCTGGTTGAAACGAGGCTGTGCTGTGCCAAAAAGTGGTCTAGCCGCACCTGCACAGAACTCGTTGCAAGTCTATATAAGAGTGCCTCCGCCGCTGTTTTGAAAGGGCATTGACTTAGAGAGAAGTCCATCAGTTAAGAATATTACTTGACATGACTAAATTTCCTTACTCGGAGTGCTTGATCACAGATCCCATCTTGTGACTTCTTCGTTACAGAATATGCTAATATAAAAAAGGCTCCTGAGACTAATGTCACGTGACTTGTCATACTTCTAAACATGACTCGCATTAGTCCATCTACTACTACTCTGTCTTTTCTTTGTATGCTTCCAGCAGACGTTCCTGCCAAAAGGAGATTGTTACAATGTGGTAGTGCCATTTTGTGGTGTCTGTTTTCGGGCGGTCCTATTTTTGGCTTTGCTGCTTTGAAACCTGTTCTCATCAAAGAGAAGATCTATGAGAGTGTGTGTGACATTTCCGTTAATAATACATCTATTGACACGTGGTCCAATTTTGTTATGGAACCAGAATCGTTGGGCGTGACATCTTTATGGGCCGCTAAGTTTGTTTCAGAAATCAACTCTCTGCCAGAAATTACCGCCAAATGTACCCAACAGGACCTCAAATTAAACATGATGTTCACTGTGGCCGCCATGCTCACAAACGTGTCGGCATTGGTCATTGGCACTTGCTTGGATCACTTAGGCCCCAAGGTGTGTGGCTTGGTAGGAGCCTTTTTCCTTTATATGGCATGCTTTATCTTCATTTTCAGTAAGGACATTGTGGCCAACTTCACGTTCCTTGACCCTTACTTGATGGCATACGCATGTATGGCGTTAGGCGGGCCTTTTGCATTTATTTCATCATTCCAATTATCCAACTCGTTTCCTGCTCGCAGCGGAACCATCTTGGCTCTTCTAACTGGTGCTTTTGATGCATCTTCTGCTGTCTTTTTGTTCTACAGGATATCTTACAATGCGTCAAAAGAGACTTTCACCTTGCAGAAATTCTTTAAGTTGTACTTGGTTGTGCCAATTTTTATTAGTGTTGCTCAGCTTTTGTACATGCCTAGGGATTCATATAAAACTGAACTGGACACTTTTAATGTTGGAGATGATGTTTGTCCTTCTCTGAATCCCCTTGAAACGGATGCTCTCTTGTCTGGCGAAGTCCACTTTTCTCCTCCAAAAAGAAGAGACTCTATTGGAGATGCTCTTAAACATCCCTATGACACACAAGGAAAACAATGTTTAGATAAGCAATCCAGAGACATTTTCGGGATCCTCCATGGCTACTCGGCGCGTTACCAGCTCCAAACTCCTTGGTTCTACTTGATGTGCTTGTTTACTAGCATTCAAATGTTGCGGCTCAATTACTTTGTGGCTACCGTGAGCACGCAGTATACTTACTTGTTGGGATCAGTGAAACAGGGTATTTTGATCAATCTGTGGTTTGACATTGCCTTGCCTTTAGGAGGAATCGTATCCATCCCTTTTATTGGCATTTTCTTGGACTACTACTCCACATTGGTGGTGTTGATTGCATTGATCTGTGTTTCGTTGACTATGGGACTTCTCGGGCTCATTCCCAGCTTTTATGCCGGAATCGTGAACATTAGCCTCTTTGTGGCTTACCGGCCGTTTTTCTATACCGTGGTATCAGACTTTTGCGCTAAAGTGTTTGGTTTCGATACCTTTGGCACGGTGTACGGGTGCATCATATGTATAGCGGGTTTGATCAACTACTTCCAGTCGGAATTGGATAAGATGACCCACACCATATTCCAGATGAACCCCACTCCTATCAACGTGATTCTTTTGATGATGACATTAATCATTGGGACTGTGACCATAATCTATGTGAGGAACCAGCAGAAGGAGTATGCGAAGAAGCAGACGACAAGATTAGAGCATTAGAAAGACAATTTTGGATATATTTTTACTTGGTCTGGAAACCTCAATTTCCTCCCTCGAACAAACATTCCTTGATCTACATTCCGATTATCCCCAGACTTCCGTCTTCAGAAGCAGTCCAGCCAAGAGGAGTATATTCCTACCAGAAGAAAGTCGAATACTCCGATTTAGAACATGTTCATATGAACGGGGCAGATGTCAAATGAGTCCTAAAAAGAGCCAAGAAAAGAGCCAAAACTCTATGACTTTGAGCTGGTCACATAGGTACTAGCTTATTCAGAAGGTCTTGATGTTGACTGGGTGGTCACAGACTGCTTGACACTTCAGAGAAGAAACAAAAGAGCTCTCAGAACATGGCAACAGTGAGAATTTCAAAAGATGTCTCTATTATGGCATCCAGATTGACAAGCTTCCCTTCATTGGTATAAAGAAACTAGTGAGTGTTCTTATCCAATATTAGCAGGTCACATCTTCAAATCTATTACGAGATGTGCACTCGCCAATGGGTCAGAAACTGTTTAACAGCTCAAAAATTAGTATCTGAGTTTTCCACGAGTGGGTGTGGGTTACTCCTTAGTCGTTGGGTTGCATGACTACCTAGTCAAAGCTCTTGAGGGAGACGTTCCACCCCTAGTGAAATTTTGTGTTGCAAATATCTATGCACGTTCACAAATCTGCAACCTCGTTCAAGCAGTTACAACTCCGCAGATTATTTTTCCACACGGTGAGGACATCTTTACTCGCCACTTTGAGAAACTTCACTATGGCAACGGTAATTTCATTGACGATGTTAGAAGATTTTTGCTGGCCCTAGTCACCCGGAACGCGATTCGCACCTTTGACTCTAAGGACCCGCAAAACGGTGGAAAATCTACCTCAAGTTTCCTCTTTACACCTTGTTATCCTATATACAACAAGTTGTGAGGGGCTATTTGAAGAATTTTGGGCCGTTTGGTCAAGAGTTCTAGGATAGAACAGAAAAATCTACAAGTTAGTCCTAGTTATCAAGGGTGCAGGCATGCTGGAGAGTATGAGGCTTGCTCAATCATTCTAATTGTTAAGAAAATATGCTACTCTACCACAAAACAAAACAAAGAGGAAAAAGAGAAAAAAGGGGCGGTTGGATTATTTCGATGTCACCATTTGGTATGAAAGACTGCAAAGGGGTACGAACATTTTGTCGCGCTAGTTTGAATCATTGTGGTTGGAAACATTATGCACTGGTTTGAATCATTTTGGAAAACACTGCACTGATTCTTAAATTTACTCAGATTAGTCTCAATTTAGTATTTACTGATTCTCACTTGTTGAAATAATGGCACAATAGCCTGTACATGGAGTAGTAGTAGAGTAGAGTATGGATGTACGGGTTTTATCTTGGGATGTCAGTCATTCCAACCACAATACCTCTCAATCATTACTATACCGACAGACTACAGATTACAGAATCCTGGCTGAGTAACTAACTAGTTGTTATATGCAGTATGTCCCAAATAGGAAGGAGTAGGTCAGTCACTTAACCCAATACCTCTCAATCCCAATCCCTCTCAATCCCAATCCCTCTCAATTCCAATCCCTCTCAATCCCAATCCCTCTCAATTCCAATCCCTCTCAATCCCAATCCCTCTCAATCCCAACTATACCGATAGACTACAGACTACAGAGAACAGGCTAACTAACTAACTAACTAAATAATTAAAATGTTATCTGCAGTACTTCCCAAATAGGAAGGAGTAGGTGAGTCAATTATCCCAATACCTTCAACCCCAACTATACCCACAAAATCCCACTTCCCCCTCCATAACCTTAATCCCCTTAATTCGTTAATGATATGCAAGATAATACGAAAAGAATATTGAATTCTAATGCAAGCTGGTATGAAACATTACGTCATTTGGTTTGAACCATTTTGTCTTGGTTTGAATCTTTTTGCTAGTGTGGTTGGGAACATTATGCACTGGTTTGAACCATTGTCGCGCTGGTTTGAATAGTTTTGGAAAACACTGTATGTGCACACTGCTGTGACTTTGACACCGTCATTAACGCCAGTGCCACATATTCCAGAGGCATAGTCGTTTAGGAAACACGGGTATCGGATGTGGGAGTATGGACGTGTTGAGAGCCGTTGAGAAACAAAGGCAAGAGTGACCTCCTTCTATACTTTAATCAGGACTGGCCTTAGTCGGCACTGTTGAGTCTGTAATGGTGGTTAAATGGTGAGGGAAGCAGACGGTCAAGGCCTCCAATATATAAGGGGGAGTTCGCCTTGAGATGGAGAAGGAGAATTTCCTTAAGAGGGAGAAGCTCGCCTTGAGAGGGAGAAGGAGAAACTCCTTTAGAGGGAGAAGCTCGCCTTGAGAGGGAGAAGGAGCAACTCCTTAAAATAAAGGGAGAAGGTGCATCTCTTAGCTTAATCACAACTACCCCAAATCTCCTCACTTGTTAGGTTTGTTTTCTCGAATGAAACAACCGTCCAGTTTATCCAAAGGTTTCTGGAAATTAGCAAGTGAGATGGGACGGGTGGAGAGTGGAGGGAGAGAGGTACGAAGTGTGAGATATTAAATAAATATTAATATGATATTTTCTTTTATGGATTGTAATCTGAAATTCGGTTACATAAAGGCTAGTAATCTTAAACAAGAGAGTTACGGATCAATTTTTTGCTACTTCGTACTAACCACTCATCAACAGCAAGAATTTTTTTACTTATTGAGTTATTATAAAAAGGACTTGCTGTAAGTAGAGAAAGAGTACAATAAATTCTCCACGAGCGCGATACATGCTTTATATTCATATTTTTTTTGAACATATATAAATGAGATAAAATATCAAGTTCAATATTTTTATTATTAAAAATAAAGTTTAGTATCTATGGAATTTGTTTTTAGTGGGTTTTATTTTTGCTAGGCTAGGCATAAGTTGTCTTTTTATTTGTAGACATATAATTAAGGAATAATATGGTATTGGAGTGTTATTTTGATAACATTTTTTGATGCCTTAAATTTGGTTAAAAATGAAATCTTTTTTTTTGATTTTGTTTTAAAATAAACTAAACCCGTACATCTCCAACATTTCCTGCATGGCGCGCATGTTACCACTCAACCACCACCCTTCTCTTCCACCTACTCCTTACTCATCCATGAAACCCGTCATATCTACAGGAAAGGCCTATTTCTGTACCATATTATCAGCCTTTGCCATAGTGATTCTTTCTGTGATTGGTTACCTTTTTAAAATAGGCCATGAGTCGATGATGGGCTCGGTCAATGACCCTGACGATGGAGCTGCCGTGGCTCATACGGTTTTCGGCGCTGTTATGGTATACTTGGCTTTTTTTATTTTTTGTGGTTCTCAAGTATACTTGATTCTGAGACAAGATCGAATCAAGTTATAATTTTTTTTAGTTTGAATATATGATTGAGTTTGAGGAGGGGAGAGCTGGTAGATATGGGAAGCTGGTTTCTGGAGCAATTGAACGTGTCAAGTCATTCAAAAACCTGACTGAAAGGGGGCATGGAACTCTTATGGCATGATAGAGTGAATGGCGTTAGGGATAGTGCGAATAAGACGGATTCAGGATAGTGTGAATAGAATGAGAGCGTGTACCTCTTGAAACAGAGCTCAGCACTAAAATAGTTTCTGACGACTCAAAAATCACTGTTTACAACTTCGCAACACTATCCTTCCCTCCCTCCCATTGAACATTCCCAGACCAATCGCAAATATCAAACGTAAGAAGCCGAATTTCTTCCAACTCTTCTCGTGTAGCTCCTAAATTCACCGCTCCCTTCAAGTGTCCTTTTAAAGTAGGGTTCACATCCTGTGGAATCAATGCCGTAATCACACAAAATGACGTCTCCTTGGCTGGCACAATGTCGGTGTTGCTTAAAATAGGCCCGTATACACTATGGAAAGCATACTGCCACAAGTCTGGGTAAGCATTGTACATCTGATTGCGTACTCGGTTGCGGATCTTCCCATATACGGCACTCCAGAAGTCCGAGCCCCGTACCGTGGTATGCAAGAGATTCTGCGAGTTGATGGACCGCAGTGAAATGGGCCCGTCAATAGTGTCGTAAGTGGGAATATGGTCATTTTCAAACCGGGTTCCTGCCACATCTTCCTGCACGAGCGCCAGAGAGCTCACGTGGCCCGGAATTATGGTCGCCGGTCTTTTGGGCTTCAGGTCCGGCTTGACACTTGAAGGTGTCACATTGCGTAAAGCTGTCAAAGCATTGATGGACTTGGGCAACCCGGATATCGGCGCAATCTTCAAGATGGCGTCTCGGATCTTATTGGCAATCACACTCTGTGCTGCATGGATATCATCGCTGTGGCTATATTTGTATGGGAGGGGGAGCTTATCATGGTAGGTGTAGGGGATCAAGATATCAGGCAAATTGACACCAATGGCATTGAACTCGGCGTACTTTGCTGCAGAAGCAATGGAATCCTCCGCCAACTTGAGTAGGTACTGATCTGTTAGAAGCAGTTTCTCCATGGAAGGCAAAACCTCGAGGAGCTGTTGCCTCAAGGCGAAATGCAACACCTTGCCTATTTCCTGAGGTTCATTGACCACTGTGAGAGCTGTGGATGCAAGGATGTACCAGTTATTGTATAGGCTTGGATATTTGTATGCCAACTTAACAAGACGTTCTGCGGTAAGAATAGCCATGGTTGTAGACTAAAAGGATCTGCAATCTGTAGAATTAATAGAATCTGAAATCTCTAGAATTGATAGAATCTGTAGGATCTGGAATCTCTAGAATTGATAGACCCTATAGAACTTGTAGAATTGATAGAATCTCTAGAACTGATTGAACCTTAGAATCTGTAGTCTCTGGAACTCTAGAACTGATAGAATCTTAGAATCTGTAGTCTCTGGAATCTCTAGAACTGATAGAATATCTGGAAAATCTGGAAAATTTTAGATCTCTAAATCTCTAGATCTCTGGAATCTGTAAATCTCTAGATCTCTAAATCTCTAAATCTCTAAACCTCTAAATCTCTAAATCTCTGGAATCTGTAAATCTGCTATCTCTAAACAGATTATACAATTAAGCGTGGGAAGTGGATTAGTTCACCAATAAGTAGTAGGAGAAGGAATGGAAAAGGAGTAGGTGAGTAGTAAGGAGTGCGTCTGGGGCAATTGTGGGGACTGGTGTTGTTCCTCGGCTGGTGCGCACCAACGTTCTGGCATATTATTTAAAAATATTATTATCACACAAGATGTAATAATAAAACCTGGACTAGTTAGTACTTTTTTTTTTTCATTTTGAATTTCATGGGGTAATTTTCAATAATCAATGGGGTTCTTGAACCATGACTTGAGCAAGTGCATTGGAAGAAATAACCTTTGCTCCCCTCGTTAGATTAAGGGGGCCCATGACCTGCAGATAAAGCGCACAAGTGGGAGAAATATGGGAAATGACCTGCAGATAAAGCGCACAAGTGGGAGAAATGTGGGAAATGACATCAACTGATAAGAGATCAACTGATAAGAGAAGGTGATCTGAGTTTCCTCCCATGTCTCTCTTGCTTGTGACCGAACACTTGGACTCGGACCTGCTTTTAAACCCCTCTTTTGTATCCCAGAATAGGCGTGAATAACCAAGTAACTCGATGTTAGTGGCTAGATTGGTCCCTTCAGGGTCCTTTATAAATTTGAACACCTGAGATTCTCTCCGTTGGCCATATGGAGGATACATGCACTTAGAACCAGGAGTACTCCTTTCTATATAAGATCTTTAAGACAATGTCTTTAGTTGATTCTTATAAGGAAGACCTGAATGAACCTGATGCTTGTTATAGCAAAAACCTCCCACAGTTCTGTGTCAATGAGTCCAAAACCCTTCCTAGCATCCACACACGAAAATCTGATACTAGAATGTACGTTTCTTAGGCATTTGCAAGTGGAGGTTTCAGCTTTGAGAAGATATGTGTTGAACCTCCTTATATGAAACTGTTAACGCACTAGTCTCTCAGTTTAGTACTTGATAAAGCTTAGATAGAACCAGTATGATAGGTCTTCCATAGAATAGTCTTGCGGTAAAATAATAAGGGATGGCATTGAGGGAACTTGGCGATGCACAGGTTCTATAGGAGGTGCATATCGTCTTTTTTTTTCTGAAAATAACCGTCTGAAACCACTAGTTTAGCCGGTACACCATTATTCTTCAATGAAACACCCACTTGGGGTATCAAGCTTTGATAGTGTTCACGGTCATTTCTTTATCATGCTTCTTTCCTGCTTCTCAGTTTCATGTCTTCTCTATAGGTTCTAGTAATAGGCTCGTTTGAGAATCTATGAGGTCGACGATTCCCGCCAATTAAAAAAGACTCTAGGTCACGGAGCCTTTGAGTTGTGAAAAGTGCAACTAGACATTTCTAGGAAATCGTCACTCCACACGAACACGAGATATGACGAATCCATGGCCACCGCCATAGGCCTTGAATGTTCAACAGAGTAATGTGTGAACCACCACAAGTTGTCACAAGGCAACTAAGCAACTGCCAAAGATATGTGAAGTGAAAAGGGTCTTGTGACTGACAACCATAAATATATTAAGATTGCCACCAGGGTTCCGTGGAATGGTACGTTACACTCTTAACTGTACCATCATTGATGGATATAAGTGGGAATCTGGCTTTATATAGACTTTTACTTGAGTGTGCAGGGTAAATCGGGAATTGCAGCCTATCGGGGTTCTAGATCCTCAATGCAGTTATCTATAGCCAATAGTAGATGTTGAGTGCGATAAGACTACAGGAACTATGCACCACGCGACCCCACATGTTTCAGGATAGGCTGCCAATCCGCACTCTATATAAATCCTGATTCCCCTTTCCTGGGAACCCATCAACGATGAACATGAATAACTAGGTACAGTACCAGAATCCATCAATTACCAGGAAGTTTTGAAGACTCTAGAAATTACTGCCATATGAAGTATACTGTTTGTGACTAGTGATTATACTACAGACTGACTATGACTAGTTAGTAGTTACTAGTGACTATAGACTAGTGATTAATGATTAGTGACTAGTGATTAGTGAAGTGATGACTACAGACTAATGACTACAGACTAGTGACTACAGACTAGTGACTACAGACAACTGATTACAGACTACAGATTACCGACTACAGACAGACAGACAGACTATACAGACTATACTGGGTTTACTATACAGACTATACAGACTACGGTGACTACTTTGACTACTGACTATACAGAGTATACTGGGTATACAGACTACAGACTACAGACTAATGACTACAGACAACTGATTACAGACTACAGACTAATGACTACAGACTAGTCACTACAGACTACAGATTACCGACTACTGACTACTGACTAACTGACTATACGGACTATACTGTGTGGTAGTGGGAGACTGCCCAAATAGCCACGACCCCAAGATTTCCAAGATTCCAGATTCAGTTTTCTGGTATACTTGAAACAAACTATATTTATTTTTCCTGATCTTGGAATTGTTCTTATTAAGTCTTTCTCATGCCCTAGCTATAATGACCAGTACATTGACTACTGACTACTGATTACTTCTACTACTACTATTGACTACTGGGTACTAACTACTAGTCACTACTAGTACTACTAGTACATACTACTGACGACTACGACTACTGATTTCTCAAAGTCTCTAGGTACGATGACACTCGGGTATCTCTCCACGACATTTCCATTTCTATCAATTGAGAACTTTTCAAAATTCCATCTAACTTCCTTGAAACCAATAACCCCGGTCTTTTCTAGCTTGAGGTATTCAACTTTGGACTAAATGGGAAAGGTCACGTGAAAGGTGTGTTGAACATGGGCCTGGACTTCTGGAGCGATTAAATGCCTTTGCTTCCCGAATTGATTACAAGGAATCCCCAATATCTGGAAATATCTGGGCCATTCTTATAAAGGGCCTGTAAGTCAAGGTACTGCAGTGCAAATCCACAGGCTCCTGACTATTGACTCCTGAATACAGAATACGATTAGTATTATGGCGATCGTGATGGTACACTACCCATATGATTGCTTGTCCCTCAATGTGGCCCGACCCCCCTTGAGGAACCATCAAAAAATTCCTTTGACCCTTTATTATCTATTTTTAATTAGGGAGTGCCACTACTAATTATTAGTAACAACGAATTGGAGTCATGTCAATATTAGTGGATGACTGGGATATATCAAGAATCTAACAATACTTATAGAAGTCTTCTATATAATTGTTAGCCCACCGTGGATTTCCAATTACTGCATCAACAAAAGAACTAATTGCTTGGCAGTACAATAAAAATCCAGAGACTATTTGAGTTATTATAGTCAGAGTGACAGTCACAGAGTTAGAATCTCAGTCACAGAGTTAGAATCTCAGTCACAGAGTCAGAATCTCAGTCTCAGAGTGTCAGTGTCAGTCTCAACTTATGTTTTGATATTTCCAATATTCACATTGTGAATACTCTACTTCAAGTGTTTGAGGTGGTGATGAGACTGACGATCTAACTGAGTCAGATATTCTATGACATACTAACTTGACTTCTACCACTTCACTTGCTTCCCGTCCCTTCGCCTTGCTTGCAGTGTCAGTATCTTGTCGCGGATTTTTCGATGCTGTTGTTGAGCCCACTCTCCAAACCCCCAGAAATGTCTAAAACTCAGGAATGCAGGCGCTACCTTGGCGTTAAAATCCCGAAACGACGTCTCGTATTGCTCACTTATGTCTCTTGGTGAGCTTTCTTTCAATGACACCTTGATATCCTTGATATCACTGTGCAGAAAGTCATTGGTGGGCCGTGGAGCTTCCTTAGAAAGACACTCCTTAGTAGTAGCGCCTCTTGTTTCCCATGGTCGCATGTTCTCATGGATGGGGATCCACTTATCAGAGCTTCGCCAGTAGTCTGAGGCCACCATTTCATGAATGCGCGAAATGGCCCGCTTATAAGCAAACTTCTCGTCTTCGCCTGTGAAGGCTTTGACATTGGAGAAGTTGCGGGTGGGAGAGTCTCCATTGGTATTATATTGCTTGGCGTAATCCTGGTCATAGGACGATACATTAGGTCGATAGGGATTCAATGTCTGCATGGAAGTTTTAGCAAACATTTCTTCCTGCTGCACCAATTCACGGTCCACAGACGGAGAGGGTGACGACAAGTCTTCTCCAGGGAAAAAGAGCCCTTCCAAATCAACTTCACTGCGGAGAAAAAACTGACACCGTGCTTCATAGAGGGCATCCAAAAGAGTAATGAATCGCCGCGCCTCATTTTTCATCTTGGATGTCATCACCGGCACATGGTCAATAATCACCGTGTTGAACGTGGATGCTAGTGTGATGTAGTCACATGAGCTGTAGAGACCCTTGCAGATGGTATCAAAGTCAACATAGCACACAGCGTTGCCATAAGTCTGAGGAATGTGACATGCTCGGTTATAGACGGATATTTGTGCCGGTTTCCAGGGGACTGAGTCTAGGGAAACGGGACGGTCCATTAGTAAAGCCTTGGTAGTCACTAGACGAGTCCATTTGTGGTGATGGTGAGGATTAGCCTGCTTGACCACCATATTGCTCTCTTTGTTTGAGGTCTGAGCAAAGTGTTTTCTGTAATCAATAGATGACTTCATATCCATGGCTATGCAGCGGGAATTCAAGATGCCGATAAAAGACTTAAAGCGGGCCTTGTTGAATTCTGATGAGTAGAGCTCCTCTGGCAATTTATTGGACGTGGCAACCAACACTCCTCCGAGTTTGAAGTAGTAGGTGAAGAGAATCTTGATGATTTGAGCTGCAGCCACATCTGGAAGCATGAACTCATCGAGCATGAACACCGTCAGTTTGTTGATCATCTTCTGAGCGATTTCAAAGAGTATGAACTCATTCTCCATGGTCATGCGGTGTTTGCCATAAACAGAAGCTGTAAGCATGCGTTCCTTCTGGATCTGATGAATCTCTCCAAATACCCATAAAATAAAATTGCTATAGTGCCAGCGCATCTTCAGGTAGTGAGGCAAGCTACTAGCAAAGATATCCAAGAGCATAGACTTACCACAGCCGACTTCTCCATTGACAAGAAGCCCCTGTGGAGAATGAATATGCCGTAACTCCTCGTCGTCCGTTAAAAACCTCACAACGTCCCGTTTCTTGGTGTTGACGTCTCTGCGAAAGAGCTGCCTGAGGCTCGAGAGAGGTTGATCCCGAAGAGACCTAATGTTGGACTTTTCCTCTGCCTGGAGAATTTCTAGTTTTCGTATGAGGAGCGACTTTTTGATGGCCATTTCCTGCTCGGGTTTATAGTCCACAAGCCGATAGAAGAGCTTCTGGAACTCCTTCATGGCTCTGAGCTGCTGTTCATCTTTCTCCAACTTGCCTTGGCTGACATAGTTCTGGTAAATAAGAAAGGGATCGACCAACGCCACACTAGTGGACGATTGCTCGGTGATTTTGTGGAATGTGGACGGTAGTCTTCCATCCACCCCCTGAGGACCACAGGTTAATTTTGTAAGCCTAGAGTAGAACCTGACCAGATTCGTGATCTTGATTATCACTTTGCTTGATATCATGATATACAGTTGAAGCCTGTTGGTGGAGTAGTAGCGAGTGAGTGAGATCAAGAATTATGCGGCTAAGCTCTTACAGCCGGCGCGCATAGATGAAAAAGATAAGCCGATATGAAAATTTCGCACACGAACGACTCTCTTATTTGTTCAGTCGCCTCTCGCCCTTTGTTTCCTGTATGTCTATTTTGTTGACATGCAAGATCGCAATTGTATCAGACCTGCATGCAATGTTGCTCAACATGGCAACCGTATGTTACTTGCATGATGCAAGGATATGCAAGCAATGCTGGATTAGACCACCTGTGGTAGTAACGAGGCTCTGCTGTGCCAAGAAATTGCATGGTACATGTATAAGCTGCGTTGGCTGTCAATAAAGGAGCGCTCGAGTGACCAATAAGAAAGCCCATAGTTTAGGAATAAACTTAACATGACATCTTTCACAAGGCTTCCAGGCCACATATTCAGAAGATATTTTTAGTTTGTTGCAATTTTTGGTGAAGTAATGAACATCTTTGTTCGTATTGATGGTAGAGTGAGAATCGTGTTCCTGTTTTTTCTGCTCTAATTCTAGGGCGAACCAACCTCTTATATAGTTTTCGCAAGAGGGTTTCCGGTGGCAAAAGTTGCATTTGTACCATCCATCATCTTTGGCAATTCATGCACCCCTTAAACTCATGCTTGACAAATGCAGGTGGTATTTATTACCATATTCAGAAGTCAATAGGATCGTTAAAAATCACATGCCATATATGTCTTACTCATTTCTTTCCAGGCTTTTCTCAAAACTTTCAGACATATTCCGTCCTAGCTGTGAGAACTTCTTGTCAAGCGAGTTGGAAAGACCATTCATCTCCGTATCGCTTCTCCCATATAATTCATACCACCATTTCACATCAGAATAATTGAAAAAAACCACATCTGTATTGGCCTCGCCATTGTAGGCCAGGTTGATGAATTCCGCCGGACGAGAGAGAAAATACTCCCATACCGAAACCGTACACTTGCTCAAGTCTTCATCCACCTTGAAGCTCTTTTCAGAGTTGCAGAGAAATGTGCCGTATTGACACGAGTATGAATGGTAAAAGAGTCTCTTTAAAAAGCGGCTGTTGAACTCAAACTTGTCGGGATGCTGCCTGTAGATTTGGTACACACAGTCGAGAAACTGGTGGAAGATGGGCGACCGTTCGTTAGTGCCGGAGTAGACTGAGGTGGTTTCACTGGTGTCCAAGTTTGACGCGGTATTTTTGATGTGATTGGCTGCTCTCTGGAGAAATGATGTCACTGCAGTCTTTGTGGTGCCACCTGACGACAGGTTGATAGAAAAGCCTAGAAGAGGGTTCAGAGGCTCGGAGTCTGGAGCTCCTGTATCTTGTTTTGGGTCTGTGGGAGAAGACGATAAAATGGCTCCAATGCATCCACCATGATCGCTTCTGGTAGCAAACTTAAAGCCGAAACTCAACCATTCTTTTTCCACAAGCACCATGAATCCACGCATGGTACGGAAATATGGGTCCAAGCAGAGTTGAGCCAAAGCTGAGATTTGCGACGTCCGGTCCCAGCCATCGGAACAATGAATTAACACATTTGTATTGTTGAGGTGCACGGACTTGCATATACGGTCCACACTCTGGAGAATGATTGAAAGGCGGTGGAGCCACTGTGTTTTCGTCAAGGATTGTTGGAGAAGTTGAGCAGACTCATTTGGGTTCCTATCTAGATCGTTGAGTATCATTGTGAGTTTGTTGAGAGAGTCTCTCATCACGTGGATATTGTCGATGTTGCAAAATACCTTATCGACATGTTGACCAGCACGTGACGGGCCTGATCGGGAGTCGTCTTCATCTGCATGTTTTCCTCTATAGTAGTCGACGTTTTCAGTTCCTGCACCTAGAGCATGTTGAGCCATGGCATTTGTGATGGGCCGGAGATCCATAATCAAGTTTCTCTGCGGCTGCTCTGTTTGCCGTAGTTGCATGGTCTGGGAGCGAAAGATCTCCTCCACAAGCTTCTCATCCTGTATGGAGCGGTTCTGGAAGTTCAACCCTACCAATGGCTGCAGACACCGAGCAATGATGTTTCCATTTGGACCCAGGCGGTGCCTGTACACAATAGCTGGCACTCTTTGCTTGGAGCGGAACTTGCCTGCATGCTGGAGCACACTATCGGAAATAGAAGATGGCACCAAAAAAGTTTGGGGATATGACGGACAAAATCGGTATGCAGCATTCAACTGAGTAAGTCGCCAGGGGCCCAGTTTGCCGTCTTGCAAAAGACCTTGGCGTCTGTACTCTTGCTCCACATCATATATAGACCATCCAGCGCCATTTAGTTTCTGCTCCAAGGCATTAGGCTTATATTCAAAGGCGTAGAATTCACTGATGGTTCCTTTGGTCTTAGCTGCCGTGGCAAATTTGCTAAGATTCACATAAACCTCCGTACATATAGAGTCATTGACAAAGTCAAACAGGTAGTAGGTGAAGTCTTTGCACATGATACGGATATTAGAAGCCAGGTAACGATCGAACCGGGAGAATTTGGCATGAGATTTTGGCATAGAAGAATGGTCACTAGACTGTTGACCATTGTCACCATTTAGGACCCCGCTTTTGGCACCATTTAGATCTCCACCTTTGGCACCATTTAAATCTTTGGCACCATTTAAATCTTTGCCACCACTTAGATCACTTTCCCCTCCATTATCTTCATCCTTTTGTTCCTTGTAAACAGTCCCAGTGGTCCATGAACAACCCCGTGATTTCTTCACCCTTTCTATAATAGGATAACATATCCAGATCTCGCGGGGCTTTTGACCTTCAGTAGGAAAGGAAAATACCATATGGAAACGCGAGAGAAGTAGTGAACCATGTAGGTGGTGGCCACGTCGCGTAAGAAGAACATTGTCCACCTTGAGCACCTTTAAAAACTCCATTCGTCCTGCGTGAAGGGCTACTTGAAACAGATTGCGGTGTGGTGAACAGCTATGAGTGCGAGAGGCACGTGACCCGCAAATATGGTTCCAGAAGGAATACCATATATCAAGAGTGAGGGATGGTTACTGATCAACCCATTACTTCGGTTTCCTCACCCACAAACCAATTATCCTCATAATCCCTCAAATCAGACCCTAAAACACTCCCTCTCCAAGATAAACCCGTACATCCCTAATATAATACCCCTCTATCAATCAAAACTCAAATATTTTCATCCCCACAGTATCAATCACTCTCATCAACTTAATCATCAGTGGTAGAACATATCTTCATTGGACTTTCCTAAATAAGTAATTGTTGAATCAATAATAGTTTGATATTGAATATTTGCAACCTTTTTGAGGTCAGCGCGAGTGTGTAATTATGTATGTATTACACTAGAATTTCTAGCCCGGCCTTTGCTTCCGAATTGGGCCTATCAATGTATGTACCACAAAACCCTAAGCGGTATGAAGGCAAATGAGGGGTACAACGTCGCAATATAAAAGGTGCTGTCGCCCAAGCTTATAAAGGTGAAAATGTATCAAATCACATAACAAGAAGTCCTAGTATGAAAACGAGAAATATTCTCATAGTATATGAACAGACTGGATTGTGTTGTGGGGGAGTGGTATGGTAGTGGAGGGGAGGATGGGAGGATGGGAGGATGGGAGGATGGGGGGATGGGGGGAGGGGGGAATGGAGGGGATGGAGGGAAGGGTGGAGACCGATATCTTACTCCATGTCCTGCAGAAAGCCGCGCTTCAACTCTTCTCTTCTCAATATCTACTCCATAAACTACATGCCCCTTCCTCCTCCTCCTCCCCCCCCTCCCAGGAAAAATGGTAGAGTACCACCTCCCCCTCCACCACCTCCGCGGGGGAATAGAAATTCTGGTTTAAGTGTTCCTCCTCCGCCGCCTCCCTTGGCTCCTCCCTTGGCTCCTCCCTTGGCCCCTGGGTTGGCTCCTTCCTTGGATCCTCCCTTGGCTCCTGGCTTGTCTGAAATTAATCAGCCCCCTCGAAAACTACAAAAGATCCAATCCTCCAGTTTCTCCCAACAAAAATCGAAATCCCGCGCAAAACATTGGCTCCATCTCCAAAAAGTCCGTTTTAATGTTAAAACATCAGCCCCCAACAAATCTAAAGCAAACACAATTCAAGCTTCAACTCCACAAAAGGCTGAAATGCCCCCTGAACATCTCCGCAAGATTATGCTTGATCATGGCGACTTGTCCAGTAAAAAAGTCGCTGCAGATAAACGTGCCCATTTGGGATCTCTTAAATACATGCCTCATGCTATCCTTAAGCTCCTAGAGAATATGCCTCAACCTTGGGAAGCTGCAAAAGATGTCAAAGTGCTTTACCACGTGACTGGTGCAATCACCTTTGTCAATGAAATTCCAAGGGTCATAGAGCCTGTGTACACTGCACAGTGGGCCACGCTGTGGATCATGATGAGACGGGAAAAACGTGACAGGCGCCATTTCAAGCGTATGAGGTTTCCCCCCTTTGATGATGAGGAGCCTCCCTTGGATTGGATCGAAAATTTGGACGATGTTGCTGTTCCCGACCCTATTCAGCTAGATCCCGATGAACACCCCCACCTTCAAATCTTGGAATGGCTATACGACGAATGTCCTCTTGTGCATTCTGATGCCAATGGTGACTCCTACAGACGCTGGAACTTGGATATTCCCACACTCTACTCCCTCTATAATCTCTCACTGCCATTGTTGCCGCATGTGACTGACCCAAACTACTACTATCTTTTTAACAAGCAAGCTTTCTTTACTGCCAAGAGCTTGAATGTGCTGGTGCCTGGAGGCCCTAAGTTTGAGCCCTTGTACAAAGATAAAATTAACAACAAGGATTTGGAGGATTTCACCGAGTTCAATTCTATTGACAGAGTCATTTTCCGCGTGCCCATGAAAACTGAGTATAGGGTCGCTTATCCCTACCTCTACAATTCGTTTGTTAAGGATGTTCATACGCCATGGTTCCATGAGCCCTTGAACAACTACATCAAAGAGCTACACAGCTTCGATACCCTTACCAATCCACAAAACCCTGCATTTTATCTCCACCGTGACTACAACCCATTGAATAAGCCGTCGTTTTCAGTGCTGAAGCGGGAAAACCTGCTCTTGGACGAGTTTCTCGATGATGAAGATTTCATCGTTTCTACCTCTTTCCTGCCTTTCTTATATACTGACAAAAACGGCACAGAAATCCCCTTGGCCCCGGAAAACTCCCCACAAGCACTCAATCTCTGGTGGGCTCCATACCCGTTTAATCGGCGCTCTGCTCAAACTATCCGTGCCCAAGATGTTGCTCTAGTTAAAACATGGTATAAGGAAAGACCGCCTCTTGACACTCCTTTGAAGACACGCATTTCTTATCAAAAGCTCTTGAAATCTTACGTCATGAACGAACTCAAAAACCCGCCCGGGTCCAGCTCCTCCTCCAACAAAAAACACAAGTTACTATCAACCATGAAAGCCACCAAATACTTTCAGCAAACGACCATCGACTGGGTCGAAGCAGGCCTCCAGTTGTGCAGACAAGGCCATAACATGCTCACCTTGCTTCTCCACAAAAGAGGCCTCACCTATCTCCATTTGGACTACAACTTCAACCTCAAACCCACCAAAACATTGACCACCAAAGAGCGCAAAAAGTCCCGATTTGGTAATGCTTTTCATCTAATCCGGGAATTGTTGCGAGTGATCAAGATCATCGTCGACTCCCACGTTCAGTTCCGCTTGGGAAATGTGGACGCATACCAACTCGCGGACGGCATCTACTACATCCTCAACCATTTGGGGCAATTGACGGGCATTTATCGCTACAAGTATAAGGTGATGCACCAAATCCGCGCTTGCAAAGACTTGAAGCACGTGGTTTATGCCAACTTCAACAAGTCCATTGGCAAAGGCCCAGGCTGTGGGTTCTGGCAGCCAGCATGGCGTGTGTGGCTTTCCTTCATACGAGGCACCATTCCATTACTCGAGCGGTGGTTGGGCAATTTGTTGGCAAGACAGTTTGAAGGCAGAAGAGCCAACGATGTGGCCAAGACTGTCACCAAACAAAGAATCGATTCCTACTACGATCTCGAGTTGCGTGCGCAGGTGATGCACGATATCATGGACATGATCCCCGATGGCTTGAAACAAAATAAGTCAGGAATTATTCTTCAGCATTTAAGTGAAGCATGGAGGTGCTGGAAAGCAAATATTCCTTGGAAAGTTCCTGGGTTGCCCCGGCCTATTGAGAAGATTATCGAACATTACATCAAGGGCAAGGCCGAGGGCTGGATCTCCATAGCTCACTATAACAGAGAGAGAATTCGGCGTGGCGCCACGGTGGAGAAAACTGTGGTTAAGAAGAATTTGGGCCGGTTGACCAGGCTCTGGATTAAAGCTGAGCAAGAAAGACAGGAGAATTTTGCCAAGAACGGGCCTTTTATTTCGCCCGATGAGGCAGTAATTACTTTTCAGACAATGGTTAATTGGCTTGAGAGCAGGCGATTCAGCCCCATTCCTTTTCCTCCCATTTCTTACAAGCACGACACCAAACTCCTCGTGCTAGCGCTTGAAAACCTCAAGGATGCATATAATGCCAATTCTAGGCTTAACTCTGCTCAAAGAGAAGAGTTGGCATTAATTGAGCAGGCCTACGACAATCCTAACGAGTGTTTGGCGCGGATCAAGAAATACCTCTTGACTCAACGTATCTTCAAGGAAGTAGGCTTGGAGATGATGGACCACTACAGCCATCTTGTGCCTACATATGCCGTGGATCCACTTGAAAAGATCACCGATGCCTACTTGGATCAGTACCTCTGGTACGAGGCGGACAAGAGGCAGTTGTTCCCCAATTGGATAAAGCCCTCCGACGACGAAATCCCCCCCTTACTAGTGTACAAGTGGTGCCAGGGAATTAACAACCTTGATAATGTTTGGAGCACTGCACACGGAGAGTCCAACGTGTTATTGCAAACCACCTTGAACAAGTTGACGGAGAAAATCGACTTCACTGTGCTCAACCGATTGTTAAGATTGATTGTGGACCCAAATATCGCAGACTACATCACGTCCAAGAACAACGTGGGGCTCACATACAAGGATATGAATCACGTGAACCAATTGGGAATGATCCGAGGCCTTCAATTCTCGTCGTTCATCTACCAATACTACGGTTTAGTTGTTGACTTGTTGATCTTGGGACAAGACCGAGCATCTGAACTAGCTGGGCCCGTGCACCTGCCTAACTCTTTCCTCCAGTTCAAAGACAAGAAAACAGAAACCGCCAGCCCACTCCGTCTTTACTTGCGTTATCTCGACAAGGTTTATATGTTTTTCCGTTTTGAGCGAGACGAGGCCGAGGAGCTCGTACACGACTTTCTCCAAGAAAATCCGGATCCAAACTTTGAAAATGTCGTGGGCTACAATAACCACCGGTGCTGGCCCAAGGATTCCCGCATGAAGCTCATGCGTTCAGATGTTAATTTGGGAAAAGCAGTACACTGGGAAGTATCTGGGCGAATCCCATCTTCTCTCACGGAGATGAGATGGGAAGATACGTATGCATCTGTGTACTCCCCCGAAAACGCCAATTTGCTTTTCACCTTGTGTGGCTTTGAAGTGCGGTTGATACCCAAGTGTCGAATGGCCTCCAACCTGTCGTCGCAAGAAGGAGTATGGGATTTGATTAACCAGGTCACGAAGGAGAGAACAGCAAAAGCATTTCTTCAGGTGTCGCAGGAAGACGTGGACAAGTTCGAGAACCGTATCCGGCAAATTCTCATGTCTGCGGGCTCGTCCACATTCACAAAGGTGGCAGCAAAGTGGAACACGTCTTTAATTTCCTTGTTTGCTTACTACAGAGAGGCTATTGTGGCCACACGCCCTCTTCTCGACGTGCTCGTGAAATGTGAGACCAAGATCCAGAACAAGGTGAAAATGGGACTCAACTCCAAAATGCCATCGCGCTTTCCTCCTGCTGTGTTCTACACGCCCAAAGAACTTGGAGGTTTGGGCATGTTAAGTGCATCCCATATCTTGATTCCTGCATCTGATCTTAAGTGGTCCAAGCAAACCGATACCGGCATCACGCATTTCCGAGGCGGAATGAGCCACCAAGAGGACCGCATGATCCCTACGATTTTCCGGTACATAACAACATGGGAAAATGAGTTCTTGGACTCCCAGAGAGTATGGGCTGAGTACACCATCAAAAGGCAAGAGGCAATGGAGCAAAACCGCCGTCTTACGTTTGAAGATATGGAGGCCAGCTGGGACCGTGGGTTGCCCAGAATCAGCACGCTATTTCAGAAGGACAGGCAGACGTTGGCCTACGATAAGGGACACCGAATTAGAAGAGAGTTTAAACAGTTCAGTTTGGCCAGGTACAATCCATTCTGGTGGACGAGTAACCATCATGACGGCAAATTGTGGAATCTCTCTGCATACCGCACAGACGTGATCCAAGCCTTAGGAGGTGTGGAAACCATTCTTGAACATACGCTTTTCAGGGGAACCGGGTTTGATTCTTGGGAAGGTTTATTCTGGGAGAAAGCATCAGGTTTTGAAGACTCACTCAAATTCAAGAAGTTGACCAATGCACAACGGTCAGGTTTGAGTCAGATCCCAAACAGACGCTTTACGCTTTGGTGGTCACCCACAATTAATCGAGCCAACGTTTACGTGGGTTTCTTAGTGCAGCTTGACTTGACAGGAATCTTCTTGCATGGAAAAATCCCCACGCTCAAAATCTCGCTCATTCAAATCTTCCGGGCCCATCTATGGCAAAAGATCCACGAGTCGTTGGTACAGGACTTGTGTCAAGTTCTAGATAAAGAATTGGAGGTTTTGCGTGTGGACACTGTGGAGAAACAGGCCATTCACCCTCGCAAATCCTACAAGATGAACTCGTCCTCGGCAGATATCGTGTTGAGCAGCACGTACAAATGGAACGTTTCGAGGCCGTCGTTGCTCAACGATAAAAACGATACGTTTGATAATACAACGGCTACCAAGTACTGGATGGATGTTCAGCTCAGATACGGCGACTACGACTCGCACGATATTTCCAGGTACACAAGGGCCAAGTTCTTGGACTATACCACGGACTCGTCCAGCAAGTACCCCTCGCCAACTGGAGCCATGGTGGGCGTGGATCTTGCATACAATGTGTATGATGTGTACGGCAATTGGTTTTTCGGAATGAAGCCGTTGATGCAGAACGCTATGCGAGAGATCATGAAAGCAAACCCGGCATTGTATGTTCTCCGAGAGCGGATCAGAAAAGGTCTACAATTGTACCAGTCTCAACCGCAGGTGGCACTTTTAAACTCGTCAAACTACTCCGAGTTGTTCAACAACGAAACACAGCTTTTCATTGACGACACCAATGTGTACAGAGTCACAGTACACCGGACATTTGAAGGAAACCTCACCACCAAACCCATCAACGGGGCAGTTTTCATGTTGAACCCCAAATCGGGCCAGTTGTTTTTGAAGATCATTCACACTTCTGTATGGGCCGGCCAAAAGAGATTGGGCCAGCTAGCAAAGTGGAAGACTGCAGAAGAAGTGGCAGCGTTAGTACGTTCATTACCCCGAGAAGAGCAGCCCAAGCAATTGATTGCCACGAGAAAAGGTGTTATGGACCCGTTGGAGGTGCACATGTTGGACTTCCCCAACATCAGTATTCGGGCATCGGAACTCCAGCTTCCGTTTGCGGCAGCACTCAAAGTGGACAAGTTGACAGACGTCGTTCTCCGAGCCACAGAGCCTCAAATGGTGCTTTTCAACTTATATGACGATTGGCTCCAGACCATTTCATCATATACTGCGTTCTCGCGAGTGATTCTCTTGCTCCGGGCGTTGGGAATCAACCAGGAACGAACCAACTTGATCTTGCGGCCAGATGCCAGTGTGGTAACTCAAAGCCATCACTTGTGGCCCAGTTTGACAGAGGACCAGTGGATCGACGTGGAAACTCAGTTGCGGGACTTGATCTTGAACGACTTTGCTAAAAAGAACAAAGTCAATATCCAATCATTGACACAGTCAGAGATCCGGGACTTGATTCTTGGCCAGGAGGTTAGAGCTCCGTCTGCAACACGGCAACAGATTGCAGACATTGAAGGCAAAGATACCAAAGATTCGGAAATGGCTAGCGCAAAAAGCCAGCTTACGGCGTTGAAGACCACCACCCAAAACGTGCACGGCGAGGAAATCACCACCATCACCACTAGCAACTATGAGCAGCAAGACTTTAGCTCGCAGAACGAATGGAGAAATAGGGCAATTGCTGCAAGCAACCTTCATTTGCGAAGCAAGAACATTTATGTCTCTTCCTGCGACTATGTTGATGACGACAGCTACACGTATATTATGGCCAAGAATTTGCTCCGCAAGTTTGTGCAAATCTCAGATAGCCGCACACAAATAGGAGGCTATATATACGGAGCGTCACCCAGTGACAATAGAGACATCAAGGAGATCAAGGCTATAGCATTGGTTCCACAGTTGGGAAGCACACATTCCGTGCAGTTCCCCAGGTTGATGTATGATAATTCCAGAAACGACTACTTGAAAGGATTGGAGTTGCTCGGGTGGATACACACGCAGAGTGCAGACTTGAAGATGGTTTCCCCAATGGATGTGACTACAGTATCTTCATTTGCAGCCCAAAACAGTATGTGGACAGGCGAGAAGATCTCGTTGACGGTTTCATTGACGGGAGGGTCAGTAACGTTAAGTGCATATTCCGTGACAGAAGAAGGATACGAGTGGGGCAAGAATAACACGGATTTGATGACATGTGCACCTGCAGGGTTCAGTGAATCGTTCAGTATCAAAAGACAATTGATTCTTTCCGACAAGATTGTGGGAGGGTTTTTGGTTCCTGAAGATGATATATGGAACTACCTGTTTATTGGGGCAATATGGGATGCGAATGGAGCTTTTGACATGAAGATGGATATTCCACTACCTTTCTACCACGAGTTACATCGACCTCTCCACTTTAGCAATTTTGTTGAGATAGAGGGTAACGACGAAACCTTTGACGAGGACTGATTTAATCAGTTAATGCATACAGGAGTATACTATATAGGTGTGGGTCTTTCGTAATTAGGCCCATACTTGTACTAACAACGTCTAAAACTAAGGAATCATGACTTAGTAAGTATTAGTCGTAACTGGGATAGTGATGACCTTCCTGTAGACAGACAGACATGTTTTCATTAGAGTGGTAGCATTTAATAAATATATAATAATTCAACTTACTCGTACTAGCATTAAAGCATCTTGGTCAGATAAATCTCACCTCATTGGTCTTGTCTCTTATAGCTATTAAATATAGGAAAAAGAAGCCCGAAATTACGAGTCGTGCATAAAGATAATATCAATCAGATGATAAAATACTGAAAACCTGAAAATATCAAAGCAATAGAAACTTATGATGCTTTAATGACAAGTACAATCCATGACAGCTCCTGAAACCCCTCAAATTGCTTTATGTCACTTTAATGTACCGTAGTGACTATCGAGAGAGCATCAGTACACTTCTATTTATGGTTAATTACTACTCCAGTTTATTTGTTGAAGGATTCTGATGAAACCTCATGAGAGGATTAAAGTTGTAGTATCACTACTAGCCCATTATCAAGTAGTATTTTGAGGTCTTAAGCTCGCGACTCCACTTTGAATAGGTCTTAAGCTCGCGACTCCACTTTGAATAGGTCTTAAGCTCGCGCTCGTGGTCAACCATTCGCAGCCATGTACACGCACTTTGCTCTTGGTGTAGTAGACTGCGCGCACTCACTAAAATGATAGTAAAATGAATAAAATGAGTATCTGTAAATGAGGATTTATTGAAGGAGATTTGATGGAGTAGTACGCACTGACGACACGACTAAATTTAGTAATAAAATAATAAAATAATAAAATAATAAAATAATAAAATAATAAAATAATAAAATAATAAAATAATAAAATAATAAAAT
>NLAU01000908.1:0-15479 GCA_002370875.1 Metschnikowia arizonensis | reverse complement strand
CTAGCAAAGACAATCTAGCAAAGACAATCTAGCAAAGACAATCTAGCAAAGACAATCTAGCAAAGACAATCTAGCAAAGACTTTTCCGGTCCCAATCGGGGAAAAAGCCACAAACTAGGAATTTGAGCCGTGTTATCAGTTTCTGAGGCATTGGCGAGTGAAGGTGTCGATAATAGAGCATTGAGAAGAAATGTGTTGATGGATGAGTCCTAACCGCCGAATGCTTGAGCTCTTAAGAATCCCCAATTTCTCAAATTCTTTATCCCAGTTTTATTATTGAAGTGGGAAGCCAAGATATTTCTCCTCATAAAGTTTCTGAGGAAATTTTAGAAGGGATGGGTACAAAGACACAAGGATTTCTTTCTTTTGACGGAGAAGTTGGAGACGAGTCCAAACACTTCCAAAATCACCAGGAATCCGATTTTATGTTGAATTTCGAAACCTCTTATGTGTTGTACAATAATAGTTCGATATCCAACACAAAGAGGAAGGGGGAGAAGGGATTGCCTTGCATTGTACCTCGCCGAAGAGCAAATGGTTTGCTCTTGGTTCGGTTTATGTAAATGCAGGCATACTGCTTCGTGAGAATTGTCAAGATAGCAGTAAATCCTTTTGGGATCCCTTGTTAAAACCTGTTCAGTCATGAGATTGATCAAAGGTTAAACCCTGTTCAGTCATGAGATTGTATCAAAGGCCGAAATCTACCATTGCATTGCATCCTTGGGTATGATTAAGGGTGTAATCCTTTTTCCATCCCCGTTCATACCTATCAGATTCCCTTCAGAACAAGTTCCTTGAACTGCATGATATTCTGGTGGATCTGACGTCCTGGGATGAAACCGGTTTGATAATCGCCTATAAGAGTATCTGCTACCTTGAGCAATCTGGAGTTGATTGCCCTGCAGATAATCCTTAGGTTGGTATTGGTAAGGGAGATTGGCCTGAAGTCTTTTATGTTTTTTGCTCCAGGCTTTTTTGGAAGGAGATGAGATCTAGCCACTGCAAGGCAACTCGTGAGGATCTGCGGTTAAGGGGCAGATGCAACACTTGCCGTCCTATTGCTAGACAAGCATGGCTAGATGAGTCTGAGCATTGCTATGAGGAGCATGAATCCACACCCGTCTGAAGTCTATAAAAGGGAGCCTCACCCCATGAGTAACAGGGCATTGATACAGAGCGGTCAATCAGGAAGCCCCTAGTTAGGAATATTAATATGACATGTTCCCTCCACAATATGCAGATATAAAGTTAGACGCGCAACACTTGGTGTATATGCTATGTGTAGGTCTGTGGTTATGTGCCGGTTAGTAAGGGAAAACTCTTTGGTCTTGTAAGGAATTCACATATCCTTGTATATCAATATATACTAAAACATAGGTTGTATTGTCAGTCAATGTATTGAACGTAATCCTTATGACCTAAATTTATCATGGTATGAAGCTAGAATAGTAGGAACTCCTTGCAACTAAAGGGAGGAAAACCTCGCTGTTATATATACACTAGGGGGCATGCAGTCCTGCAGATTCTTGAAACATATACATGTAGTATGCAGGTGTTACCCGCCCCTAACCATCCCTTGAATCTCAGTATCCTGAAGATTGGCGCTTGTTTTTTAACACAGAGAAGTTGAAATCTACTTGAACTTTTTTACTTAATTTTGTAAGAAATCAACAGGCTCTTTTTGGCGCCCTACATAATACACTTGGCATCTTTGGATCTCTCTTGGTCTCTTAGTGATCTCCCTTTGACCCCATGACTCCTCCCCCAAGACCCCCATGACTCCTCCCCCAAGACAAAGCCGCCACGTTGACCCTTGAACTGATTATTCGACATGTCCAACCAATTTTGCCTGATGTCACTTACCCAATTCTGGATACACGCAAAGGTACCTCCATGTTAGATTCTTTAAAAACATTTACTATTCGTTGATGAGTTACTGCTGATCCCCGGCTTATATAGACTTTTGGGGGGCATGTGTGAGGCCACCTTGCAACGTCTTAACTCCGGGCGAAATCACTCGTGTGTGAGAGTAGGGAATGGCTGAATTACCTGACAAAGAAGGCAATTCCACGTCTGATGGCACATGCTAGGTGATTTTCACTTGGGTAGTAGTAGTACTCATGGGAATGTGACAAATTGAAATTACATACAAGGCATACTTAGAAATATTAGAAAAGTCCCAGATGAAACGGAACTGTCATTTAGTGGTTTCAAAGTGTTTCATGGGTGCCAGGTGGAAATCGGCGCTTATATAGCTTTTGGTTGTAAAATCCACAAAGCCGGAGTCACGTGTGACTAAGGAGTTCATGTGGGGCTTAGACTGCTGAGTGTATGTTATAAGAGGAAGGGTAGTGTGTTATGATGGTCCAAAGTGATGTCAGAAGGCGGAGGTACATCATTACACCTGAGGTGATGGAGGGATAACGTGCAATATCCACCACTGCCTCCAAAATTGATGTGGGGAGTGGGAGTGGAGGACTGAGGCTGTCTTGGATCTGCATTGGAAAGGAACTTCGCCTCAGTTCCTGCATCTACGACGAAATACGAACCGGCTGCACTTAATTACCTAATTTGCATTCTGAAACACCTGGTGCAGCTGCAGACTGTTATGCATTTATATCAAAAATGTCCTGCAATTAAAACTTATTGATGGTCCTGCATCCATCCCCTCTGTGCATCTCAGAATGGGGTAAAATCTAGCACTGTCTAAAAAATAAATACTGCTGAAAATTATCTCTCTTCTATTACTATGACTAGGATTTTGATACTTGAAATTTGAAATTACTAATAACCACAGACGCTGAGTTTTTCTGGTGGACGCCCAAACGTGCCGACCCTCGGAATCATATGGTCACGTGTGCATCACGTGTGTCCCGTAAATGTCCGTATCTTCTCGCATTGTGCAGAAATGCAGTTTAAAATAAAAAAAAAAAAGGAATGAAAAGGGAAGATTGGATAAGTATGAAAATGTTTTTTTTCTGGGGGTGAGCCTTGGGTGTCAATAACCCTCGAATCTAACCCTCGGATGTCAATAAGCCGGGCTCTGATTCTGTCTACCAGTACCTGAGATGTACGGAGTCAATGTACTTCGTGGATATGTTAGATGCAGACGTGTGATTGTATGCAGGTTGCTGATGGGGGAAAAGTTTTCACCCATCTCGCACCTCGTCTAAATTCTTCGGTCTTGTAAGGTAGAATTTACATATCCCTGTATATCAATATATAGTAAAACATAGGTTGAAAGACCCCGCGATCTCAAGGCAGGCTTTGAAGCCTTGGAAATATGCACCAGAAGATCTCAAGGCTCAGATATACAGCCCGCATCAAAAGCCGAATGATGTATGTTCAAGGTGTAAGCAGGCTCAAACTATGCAACAATGGATTCAAGGACATTTGAAACGAGACCGAAGTGAAATATATGCGCGTCCATGCGACGCAGTGCAGATTGCAGACGTGCATTGAGTCGGAAACTCGACGCGCATTGTATATCGTACATCCGTACGTCCGTACATCCTGAGATGACCTGCAAGATTGGAGCGAGGTGCAGACATGCAGACATGTAGACATATAGACATGTAGACATGTAGATATTCAGATATGCAGACATGCATCAAACAGTCTAAAAAAGCAGAGACATTCTCCTTAAGTCAAATGAGACCTATTGCATGGTATATATGCAACCAATCTGCAATAGTCAAACCATCTCTGGTCTGTAGTTCCGCTAAATCTTCATGGGTTAGCCAAACTAGATCAAACGTAATAAACTCAACAGAATGTCAGACTAGAAACCAGGCTTCCCCCTCTCAGTCAACATGTACCTGTAATTCTTGTAATTCCTGTAAAGACTATACCAAGCCACCCACGAGTCACCTTGTGGTACATTCACAAGGTCTATGGTAGCTTATATTTAAGACAACATATTAAACTTTTCACTGCAAATAATAGTGAGTCTTTGTGAGTCTAGGGCACTCACTCACGTGCACTTTTGCAGTATATTGGAAGATCAAGAGGAATACATTACAAGACCAGCGGTAACAAACCATCTAATGACACTGAACAGAGTAAACCCCTCATAAGACAGTCACCATGGCACCACAGGTCATAGTTAAATCAGTTTGGTGGGTCTAGTATGTAGTTCCATCTTGTTTCACCAAAGCTAGCTCTGCTTTTATGTGGCGGGCACTTGACTAGATTCCAAAACGTTAAGCTAATCTTTAAGAGCTCATAGGTAAGCTTCTGAATGCTTATATCAAAAGACGGGGTTGGCATAATAGATTGATCATGTTACAACAAGGAGACGTCAACTAGATTGTGCACACAGGTGTGACCACAAGGTGTGGCGCTGAAGCTGAAGTGTGTCAGTGTAATGGTAAACTCGTTTTCTCCTATTATTGTGGAAGTTTATCTATAAAATAAAAATTTACATCATAGTGGATTCTAAGGAATTATATACTAACTTATATAAACCACCGCACACGTTTCAGATATTCAGGGGGGAGGACAAGGTGCAGGGCAACCAGGTGCGGGGTGCATGCCAAGGATGTTTACAAATGCAACATTTGCCACCGGATGTAAATATATATAAGAGTGGGCTGTCGCTCTTTGAGATCTGCGTTAAGACAGGGATGTGTGGATTTTAGACTTGGACTAACCTTTGATTGTGAGTCTACTCTAGTCTGGTCTGGTCTGGTCTGGTCTATGGATCTAGTTGAGTGGTCAAGTGTCGGTACTTCCTGTACCGCGCAACTGTTTTAGGATAGGCTGCAATTCCACATGGGGTATACACCCTCACTCCAAAAGTCTATATAAATCAGGATTTCCCCTGGTTACCAACTACTGTGATCCTATCAAAAAAACACAATTAACTCGCTACATCAACGAGATTTGTCCCTATCTACTATCTAGCGAACAACAGTCAAGGGAACGGGCTTTAAGGGAAAAGGCTTGGAAAAATCAGCCGGGAAAGAAAACCCTATTGAGCTTAATTCTAGTTTGACATTGTCAAAAGGCATAAGGGTGTAGAATAAGAGCTCCATCGTCTTTTGACTAAAGAAAGAATTACTCCAAGGACATTTTTAAAATTCAGAAACTGTCTTATGGAAGTTTGGATGCGGCCTCATGGAGAACAGAAATCTCTAGTGGGTAAAGCCCCTTGATTGTGCATCCCTAATGCCCAGTTACTTGACAAGCTTATTATTAACCCCTACTCTGGTGGATACCCTCATAGGTATAGAGAAGGGGGATTCAAAAGTGATTTCTAAAAGTCCAAATTAAGTGCTCCAGTGAGTGAGTTTGATAATGACCGGGTCATCGAGAAGTCTTCTGGACTTGTCAAGACCACCCCTCTGATTATCACTTGTGAAAATAACCTTCAACATATTTATCCAATTACTTGTTGCCCTCTTGCTACGCCTTGGACCATTAGTCTTAGTGTTGAAGGTCAAGCACATTTTGAAGGCCCCCCTCTATTGATTATGCAATTGGTACCCAGATTCAGACTTCCAAAATCTCGATTGTGTCTATTATTTCAAAACACTTTTCAACACCGGAAACCTACAAAAGGGAAGAAGGATGTGGAACTCTTTCCCCTTTTCCAGCATTAACACGTGACTCTTTAAGACAAAATGTGGGGTATTTTAATCCCTTCTATCAACGACGCTTTTAATTATGCGAAAGTTTCGCTTGACGGAGGTGATCTCACCATTTCACTCCCCACTTCCCCACTTGAAGTCTTGAGACCTGCTTCTTCGTTCCCAATCTAGGCACGCCTTCTAGGACTCGCCTTCCTCGCTCCAAAGTTAATGATATGTGCTTACTAAGAAATCGGATGCAATAATTCTTAGTTAACTCCTTCGTGCAATCATTCCGGTGAACAGGCCCATCCACTAAGTCGCCTTGGGAACAAAATCCACACATATGCAGTGGTGCAGTGGCCTCTAAAGTTAACGGTTATGGGTACCTCCTCAATATCCTGAAGTGTTTAACCTTTGTTGTTCTGACCGGTACAGACTGATGACTGCAGTCAACTAATTCCACTCCATCAAATTCCTCGACAGACTTCCTCACTACTCACTACCCAGCGGTGCCACACAGATCATCCCTACAAACAGATATTCGACGATTTGCTTCACTTCTGATCTCAGAATCCATGGGACTAGGCACTCCCTCCATGCAATTCCTTCTAATCTTCCTTCCCGAACAGGCTGACAGTCTAGGCAGGGTGTTAGATCCTCAACTGACTACCCTCCGCATTTATCATATCATGCATAGGATGTTGAGTGAGCATGCACCGCGCAACCACATATTTCAAGATAGGCGGCTGCCAATTCCCCACACTCCCCCTCACACCCTCACCCCAAAAGTCTATATAAACCCTGATTCCCACTTATATCAGCGGACACAATTGACAACACCACAACAAGAATCTGCAGGATATTCTATAATAGTATATTCTATTATATTTTTTTATATTCTATTATAGTCTATTCTATTATAGTATATTCTATTATAGTATATTCTATTATAGTATATTCTATTATAGTATATTCTATTCTATTATAGTATTCTATTATAGTTTTCTATTATAGTTTTCTATTATAGTTTTCTATTATAGTTTTCTATTATAGTTTTCTATTATAGTTTTCTATTATAGTATTCTATAGTATTCTATTATAGATTCATTTTCCGGACTCCTGAAATCGCGCACAGGTTGGTTTATTTTTTTGCTCCAACTCCCCCATAATGAATAACGACGCAGACGCTGACGATGTTCTCGACTTTATTAACTCCCTTCCAGATTCCAAGCTTCCAAATTCTTCTGCTCCTACAGCTAGTGATAACCCGGATTCTTCCGATGATTTTCTAGAGTTTCTAGATGAGCTTTCTGCCCATGAAAAGGGCAAGAGTGTTCTTAAGACCAAATTGGAGCCGAAAAAGATTGATAGGAGTATGAACCAGGGGATGAGTGAGGAAGGAGATGAAGTGGGAGTGAAACTGGGCCTGGGTGTCAAACTGAATGAACTGAGCCTGGGTGTCAAACTGAATGAACTGAGCCTGGGTGTCAAACTGAATGAACTGAGCCTGGACGTCAAACTGAATGAACTGAGCCTGGGTGTCGGTCAACAAAACCCCTTGGATTCAATCTCTTCATGGTGGTCGTCAGAAGGTTCCAATAAAGTGTCGTCCATTTTGGGCACCCTTGCTTCAAATGCTCACCAGCTTACTGAATCTACTTACCAATTGGCTTCTTCCACTTCAAACCTGTTGTCTCACCAAAGACAAAAGTTCCTTAAGGAAAACTCAGGCGTTGCAGACTCTGACCAGATCCTCCATATCACAGATAAGCTCAATTCCATGTTATCTAGCATGTCTCAGCAGATTAAGGATGGCTTGGCCAATAAGGATGATGAGTTGCTCAACATTTTCCTTGTATATGACTTGAACATCAACTACTTGGACTCGCTCTGTGCTTCCAAATTCAACAAGGTCATGGACCAGGTGGAAGGAGGTATTCGTACTAGTGTGACCAACTTCAACCATAAGCATGAGCAAGTTTCGGACAAGCACTACGATTTGGGCATGTTCCATGGTAAGGCTTTGGATGGAGAGAAGTTATGCTTTGCCAATTTGGAATCTTCCATTAAGGATTATTTAAACATCACTGAGGTGGAAAACAAGCAATTAGTTTCGGGCGACTTGACTGAGGAAATCAACACTTCTAATGTGTTTATTGCTATTCAGCCCATTTCCACTGGAATTGAAAAAGACCTCGCTCCCTCGCTGAACCCTTCATCTCCTGTGTTGATCGAAGCAGGAAACTCCAACTCCTTTTCCTTCACTTTCATCCTCAAAGACATCTCCAATAACATTACCATCATTAGCAAATCTCAACCTTTTCCTGCACGCTGGGCCAGGTGGATTGCTGGACATAGTGAAGATGTGGATGCAGTTTTTAATGTATTAGAGGAAGGAGATGCTGTTGATCCCAGTGAATGGGTTGGGGAATGGATTCGTGATGGTTTAGGACTTACTTTTGGTGTTTTAGCCCAAGAGTATGTGACCAAGAGGATGGGAATAGCTTGAATGAAAGAAGAGATGAATGAAGAGAAGAATGAAGAGATGAATGAAGAGATGAATGAAGAGATGAATGAAGAGATGAATGAAGAGATGAATGAAGAGATGAATGAAGATATATTGGAATGGCCTGTTTATTTGTCTATGTATTAAGGTCATTCCCTTGCCTTCTAGAAAAGATCAGCAAACTCAGCAATGTGTGGGTGCACGCATGACATTACACATGCTGCTCCACCTACTGAGGTTTTAGCAGAGGTGTTCGTCGTCACCAGAGAAGTGAAATTTATAGGGTGTTCAGCAGCTTGCACGCTGATTTGATCAGTGCCCAGGGCCCGGTGAACCTTACTGCTCTTTTGCATACCACAGGTGCGGTAGTTCTGCATAATCATATCCAAGCTTTCATCGTCAACAGCCACCAAATTGTTCGACCAGTCGATAATAAAAGGTGATAACTCCAACGATGAGTGCATCGAAATCTGTTGCATGTACTTGTCCTCATCAAGCAATTCCAAATCAGGTACAAATTGCTTGAGCTTGGAGTTCTTCTTAACTTGCACATTGCAAAATGTGTGGTCACGTGAACTGAGCAACGCAGGGAATACCTTCTCAAAACTGCGCTTATTCTGAGGGTGCACATTTAAGCATTCCTCATGGATGAACTGGTACGTTTCGTACAGCGGCAACTTGTCAAGCCTGACATCCAACGCATAGCGGTTTTGATGAATGGACAACCGCTCAAGTAAATGACGGGAAAGTTTGGAGTTGGTGTTATGGAAAATCGTAAGCGTAGGAGACTTTGTTGTAGTCTTTGTGACTAATTTGGCAAATTTAAACATTGGAAAACGACCGAATGCAGGTAAGATTGATCCTAACTGTTGAAGTTGGTAACACACACCACGAGTTCAAACGTTGATGGAAAGAAAAGTGGGCCAAATCAAAGTGTGTGTGTGTGTGTGTGTGTGTGTGTGTGGAATGCCTCTCTTATATCGCTTTTGTCTTATACGATGGGAGGGGTAATTTCTGGCCTAGCGCCTGCACACTGCGCGTGTTGGTCCCAAAAAAATTGCTTAATTAATCTGGATGTAATGTAGTTTCCTTTTTGGCGCGCATTCTTGCGATAACGTGTTGCTCAACAGATATGCACTAAAATATCCCTCGTTGCGACCCCTCATCTTCTTAGAACAGAAAATATGGCATGATATTTGGGAACAATTGGCCAAAGATGTAGTAAGGTGGTGACTTGCTGAAGTGTATCTGTTTGAAACCTCAATGAATGACCTGTTGCTGTTGTAGTGGAAATTTAGGAAACATTCCCAAAGTTCTTTTCTTTTCCTTTCTTTTTTTTTTTTTCCATTCGATACGGCCAAATGCATTGCTTCCAACTGTTAAAGGGTCACGTGCGACTCAATTATGTGAGTTTAAGCAAAAATTATTGCTAATCGGTTTTGCGTAACTGAGGAGAGACACACTGCCTCGCTAGACAGGGGGACAATCTGCCTTTGCCTTTTTTTAATTAAGAATTCTCAATGAGAATATTAATAATGGCATCAATAAGTCTGATTGGCTTTGATTGACTCTGATTGACTCTGATTGACTCTGACCGGCTCTGGGCTCTGACTGGCTCTGGGCTCTGACTGGCTCTGATTGACTCTGACCGACCGGCTCTGACTGGCTCTGATTGACTCTGATTGACTCTGACTTTGACTGAATTTGACTTTGATTGACTTGATTCTCCATTGAACCATCCAATGGCTTCAAATCACTGTGTCTTAACCTTTTTGCATATCGGGCTTGTCTCAAGGTTGCATTCCAAATTCGCTCAATCCAACCAAAAATTCTAGTACAAATCCTAGTGGTTTCTGATAACATACACCTAAGCAGGCTGCGATCAAACTCAATCAGAACCGTTTCTGCCCTAATTTGATCACACCTGTGTATTGCTTTGGTGAACAAGAACATTTCACCAGGCTCAAAGAAATTATCTTTCGGACACTGTCATCATGGTGTATTCCTCGTGAGTGCATCTAATAAAGATCCTCTCGTCTATGCTTAAACACAGGCAAATTCTGCCTGACGCTCTCTAAAGCTTCCAAATCAAGATCCGCGTATATCAATTCAAAGTATTCGTCGACATCTTCACTGCCCCTTTCGGTGTAGTCTTTTGCTTGTGCCAAAATATCGCCCCAAGGCCCAATTATAAGCGATTGGCCAAAACTCTCACGCGTGGCGCTTTTCAACGGCACGTCGGTTTCAGCGTCAACATCAGCATTCACATTGTGGCGTCCACACTGAGCAGCCATTATCACAAAGCACTGTGAGTCGATGGCACGTGCCCTGCCTAACGCCACCCAATGGGCCTTTCCAGTTTTCGTGGTAAAGGCTGATGGGTAAGTGATGATGTTAGCACCCAATTTACGGAGTTTGCTGGCAATTTCTGGGAACCGGATATCATAACAGATGGAGAAGCCCACATAGAATTTAGAATCCGGAGACACTTTGAAGGGGGGTAAAACTGCCTTTCCTGGCTCCACAGACTTCAGCTCCTTGAGGATTGGCCCGTTCGGGATGTTGATATCGAACAAGTGAAGTTTCTGGTAGCGCTGTGTGATATCCCCATTGCTGTTGATCCACACCAAATTGTTTTGGACCTTGGTGGAGTTGGGACTGGCTTCATGGATGCCTACTGCAACAAATAAGCCATTGGTATTGGTGGAACGGCGGAGTTTTTCTTGTATCACGGAAACAAATTCGGAATGAGTCTTTTGGGCTAGCTGTAAAGAATGGTGTGGATCTCTGGAGATGTAATCGGCAGCCTCTGGGAGAAATAACACTTTTGCATGGATTTCAAGAGCCCGATCAATTAAATTGGTGGCGATTCTAGCGTTGGCGCTAATGTTGGATGACAGACACATTTGGCCCACCGCCACACGAAGGGAGGACATGATAAGGGGGATGATTTGTATTAGAGTGGAGTGTGGAAGGAGGGAGGAGGGAGGAGGAGTGTGGGGAAAAGTGAAACCGCGGATGTACGGATTCCATCACGTGACCCATTACAGTGGTTTCGTTGCGTCATAATTATTAACTATACAAATTCGTAGATTCCTAAGCCTAAACTATCCTAAGCCTTATTCACTGGACCGGCAGTGAAAACATCCTCGGCAGAATGCACGGTGGGCTCGAAGGAAGATGTGTCCATAGTCTGGAGTTTGGTCTCATCCACCAAGATTTCATCATTAACCACCATGCTGACGTTTTCATGTTCATGGTTAAAATTGACAGCTCTCTGCTGAGAAGAAAAAGCACGTAACTTAGCCTGGTTGCTGTAAATAGGTACCCAGCACCTGGAGGTAGTTTTGAACGATGCAATTGAAAGGAATTGTCTGGCCATCACGATTATTTGTAAGATGTATGATAGTGAAAGAATATCTTGCTGTAAAAGCTGTAAAGAAGTTGTTGGTAAATCAGAAATACCCGCTATAAGATGCTTGGTAAAAGCTTGGTAAAATCTTGGTAAAAGCTTGGTAAAATCTTGGTAAAAGCTTGGTAAAATCTTGGTAAAAGCTTGGTAAAATCTTGAGTAGTGTAATGAAGAAAAAATAAAAAAAAGATACGATTTAAATGCGAAGGGGGTTCACCACCTTATATAGCCCATTTCTCCTTTACCCCGATACTCCGAATGTCCGCTGAGTCATGGCTGAGGGTAGTCTGCAGGGGGTGCGGCGCGGGTGCAGAAGGATAGTCTTATATGCCGGGTGAGGCCTACATGTGTGCAGAAGAAATCGACCGAGGGTCGCGGACGAAAGGAGGCTCTGCTCAAATCCAGAGCCAACCAAACCCAAACCCAATCCCAATCCCAATCCCAATCCCAATCACAATCACAATCACAAACACAATCACAATCCCGTACATCCCAATCCTGTACATCCCAAACTTCTTTCTACATCACATGTACGGCTTTTCTACCATCACATGCTCCTCTCTTCGGTCCTAAGCTTATCCCCTTTTTTGCCTACTGACTCACGCACCTATGAGCCAAGTCTCACAGGACAAACGGAACGGAACTATTTAACCGTCCGTGGTTCCTGCAGCCACAACCGCACTCTTTCTGATTCCCCACATTTCCACTCTCCAGCTTTCCTCTACCCACTTGAGTGTACACTTTACCATTTGGAAACACACAAGTTTCTGGGCAAGGAAGCTTTCTATTTTTTTTTGATACTACACAATAACTTTAACAAGTGTGTTTACTAGTGATTTCAGAATACTATGGGAACTGGTTGGGAGCTTACTAAAGCTCTTCGGGATAAGTTGCTCCGCTATGCAGCTTATCCCCAAACTTCAGTAAACATTAGGCAGATGGTTCAGTTTGGACCTTCACCTTCTCCTGGGCTGATTTTTCTTGCGTCTCAGTTTATCGTTGAGGAACTTCCCATTCGACTCGCTCTCAAAGTCAGAGACCTTGAAAATGCCCCCTTGGGCCTCCTGAAAATGCCGCTGACGATAAAGGTCAAGAACTGGTACGCTCAGTCGTTTGAGGAATTGACTTCATTACCCAAACCACATATTGATGATAAATTACGGGCTCAGTTGTATGCATTGAATACTCAGGCTGAGGACTTGGAAGATGCAGAAACCTCCAACTTGGCCCAGGAGCAAATGTCTAATCCAGCTGTCAATAACGTATTTTCCGATGATGGAATTGTTGTTAGACCCCATACTTCACATAGCCAAACGGCTTCAGCTCCCAAATCATGTGCTGATGCTCCTACTTTTGGCAAGAGCTACTTCAACCCTTGTCCTACCAATATTGTGTGGCCCAAAGAGGTTTACGACTACAACAAGAGTGTTTTAGATGCACTCCTGAAGATCAAGAAGAGACATGATGCCACTGTGGCCACCATGGCTCAAGGTGTACAGGAATGGAAGACCGAGCATAAGCTTGTACAAGTGAACCTGGCCATCCAGACGTTTTTGGACCGTTTTTACATGCTGAGAATTGGTATCCGTATGCTTATTGGCCAGCACATTGCCCTTAACATGTCCCAGGCTCTGCCCACCAGACAGCGTATTTCCAACATCATGAACGGGTCCAATGGGGAGCTCAAAAGGTCTGGCCGCAGCAATTACGTGGGCGTGATTTGCACAGAGTGCAATGTCAAGGAAATTGCTGAGGATGCTGTGGAGACTGCCAAGTATATCTGTGAGGAGTACTATGGGCTTTTCGAGGCGCCCGAGATCCAGCTCATATCATCACGCGAACTGATCAACTTCATGTACGTGCCAGGCCACTTGATTCATATGTTCTTTGAGGTGTTGAAGAACTCTCTCCGAGCCACTATTGAATTCCATACGCCTATTCTCAAGGAGAAGATGATGCAAGACAATCCAGACTTGAAGGCTGAGGATATCGATCTCAACGACTTGAAGTTCCCACCCATCAAGGTGATTATCTCCGAGGGCTATGAGGATATTGCCATCAAGATCTCTGATGAGGGAGGAGGCATTGCCCGGAGTGAGATACCTCTCATTTGGACTTACTTGTACACAACAGTGGACAAGTTGCCCACGTTGGACTCGGAGAGTCAAAGCAGCTTCAAGGCTCCCATGGCAGGTTTTGGCTATGGCTTGCCAATCTCGCGACTTTATGCACAATACTTTGGGGGAGACTTGAAGCTTATCTCAATGGAGGGATATGGTACAGACGTTTACATTCATTTGAACCGCTTAAGTTCATCACTGGAGCCACTTGCATGATCATAGAGGAGATAGTTATGATAAAGTGATGTGATGCAACTACTCATACAACGACTGATCCCATACAACTACTGTTCAAGCACAACTATCATTTTTCGGAGATTCCTACTTATGGAGCATTCATTGATTGTATCAAAAATCTCCAAACACTTCCTTCTATTTCCGGCAAGTGTTTATTTCCAAAACACGAATCTAAGGAAAACATCCAGAAAGACTCACTTAAAATAAAGTTACTGGAGTCGCACTGTCTATGTGGTGTCTGCGCATACTTTATTCATCAGGTCCAACGTCAAAAGGGGATTGGCAAGCGCGGATGTTCGTTACTTGACCTCATCACTTACCTCATCACTTGACCTCCTGTATCAGTGTATAAGGCCCTTTTTGGTTGTCACTGTATAGTACTTTTGAAACCAACCATCAATACCTAAATCATAGACTAGTGATTACGTGTATTATGCATCTATGGATTTGGGGATATTCCTATGCACCGCGCTAGACCATGTTTCAGAATAGGCTGCAATTTCACAAGGGGTATGCACCCTCACTGAAAAGTCTATATAAACCCTGATTTCCAGTAATTTGAAGTCGCAAGAATAATTGGCTACATACAGGAATTAATATTGTTGAGAATCATGCACCACGCTAAACTGACTTGTTATGAGTTGGCCCTTTGATCTCCTAATTGAGGCGTCACAATGGATAATGTGCTCACCTACCCGAAAACGGTAGTAAGGAGAGTTAAGGTCCACTCCAATATAAAAGGGGGATGTACAGGTTTATAATACCAATCAGACAAATCCATATACCAAGATGCCTCCAGCCACAAGACTCACCAAGACTCACTAAGAGTACTACTCAACTGACCGTTGAAGGTGCTAATGAATCTTCATCCACTCAGTCTGAGGACAGTACTACTAATACAGTTATCTTGATGAAGCTATGAGACTATTTCACTCAACTATTCCACTATCTCTGGACTGTACTGATGTTTGACGCGGAACTGGAAGTTTCCTCTTTACAAATATGTATGGGTAGTTATGTGATAGTTATGGGTTATGGATTTATGGATGTATGGGTTTATGGTCTAGTATGGATCTTTTGACCCAGCCCATAAACTGTTCATTATATGGAAAGACTATGGACAAAACTACTAAAGCTGTATTAATATTGAGGATGTTAATGGTGTGCGCTTCTCTTCAAAATCAACTCTTCAAAATCAACTCTTCAAAATTACATAGGGCATTTCGATTGAGCAGTCTCTGCCCTCATTGTAAAATAAGACATGAAGAAGTTTGCATAGAGTTAGATAAGGGAGTTAGGAAGCCCGGAATTGGATGCGAGGGGAGGCGGGACCGGAATTGACCTGGCCCAAGTTCTATAAAATCGCACACTAAAGATTTCTTAGTGAAAAAAAAATACCATGGTAATTTCCGGAATTGTAGCATTCCAAAAATACCCTCTTTATCTAGCAGACATTGGAAAAAAGGTCGTTTGCGTTGGGGCTTTTTTTAACTGAGGTAGCGTGGTGTACGGGTGTGTTTTGATTCCAGTTCAATTCTCGCTCAATTCCGGCTCAATTCCCGCTCAATTCCCGCTCAATTCCCGCTCAATTCCCGCTCAATTCCCGCTCAATTCCCGCTCAATTCCCGCTC
>NLAU01000907.1:726-16835 GCA_002370875.1 Metschnikowia arizonensis | reverse complement strand
ACGGAAATCCATGCCAGTATACCTAAGATATAAAGAAGTTTCAAAGGATACAGAAGGATCAAAGTATTCTCTCTTAGTCATCCATAATGGTACAGCCCGTTTAACACCAAGTGGCTCCTCATTTCCAAATATTACACCACTTGTATAAATTACCTTCNCACCAAGTGGCTCCTCATTTCCAAATATTACACCACTTGTATAAATTACCTTCTGAGAATAAAAATTTGGCTGGATAAATATCCGCAGGGGGCTGCCCTTATATAGACAATTTAACCCCGCCCTGTTTTTTTGCAGCCACCAGTTATGCAGGAGTGCGTGGTACAAGAAATATATAAGCAGCGCATTCCCCCTTATTTCGAACGAAATAAATTATGAGCCTATCAATTGAGAAGTGAAAACTACTAGTTTAGTCTGTCCAGTAAGTCCAGCCTAGTTAGTCTAGTCTAGTTCTAAATACAGTACTACTGTTTGCTACAGTACTACTGTTTATTCAGTCTAGTCCAGTCTACTATGGTACTATGGTCTACTATGGTCTACTATGGTCTAATACAGTCCACTATGGTCTAGTACAGTCTACTACTGTACTACAGTCTACTACAGTTCTACAGCGAGTGGATGGCATTGATGATGTTTTGTTGTTGTTATAGATGAGCTAAAATTCGGCTACTCTCTACGCTGGTGACTGATGTGGGGAGGTACGGGAGTTAGCAATTTCAACCGGTTTTCCAGAAAAGTAAACTTTGCCAAGATTTGTGGAAGCTTATTGAAATCTAATGCAAGTTGATGTGAAACATTACGCCATTTGGTTTGACCTTGTGGGGGGTGTGCGTAATTACAGCCTATGATGAAACAAGGATGCGGTGCATAACGGACACATCGTTGAATATATATAGTGGTTAATTGGGTGTAAGCTTAGTAAATATGGATGTAGTGATGGTTGTAGTGGTTGTAGTAGTTGTAGTGATGGTTGTAGTGGTTGTAGTGATGGTTGTAGTGGTTGTAGTCATGGGTGTAGTGGTTGTAGTCATGGGTGTAGTGGTTGTAGTCATGGGGATGTCTGGGATTGGGTATCACGTGGTTTATATCACGTGATACAACCACGTCACCACCATTATACTCTTATAAACTGACTTCTTGCTACATATTATCTATTCTATTATTTGCCTGATAGCACTAGATATAATTACCATTGAAATCTCAGTGTATATCACAAGACCATGACATATTCCAGTATGGACGTATCATGGACTTCTAGCAATTCTAGCAGCTAGTGCTGTTAGAATATCACCACTATCTACAACTCCATGCAGTCTGATCATCAGTCTCTGTATTTTCCAACCTTCCGCCCTAAACTCCCCTATTCCGTATATCATAAAGCTTTCTTTCAATCTCTCTTGGAGTTCGGTCTAATTTCCCCGCTACCTTCACCTTAGTCTGTTGGTCCAATTCATAGAAAAGTTCAAGGAAATCTCCATCAATCACATTCTGTACTGGATTATAGTATCCCCGAAATTTCACATGATCTCGTCCAACCAAGTTAAGCTTCTTCACAAGTGCCACGTCACTCTGGCCTTCTAAAACTTCCCTTAAAAGTGCCTCTAACTTTACCATCATCTTGGCCTCCTGCACTGTGGCCATGGGGACGAATATTCCCACACTTCCTTGGAGCCCTGTATACACCACGCTTTCCGTTCCACCTTGTACAAAGCTGCCCTTGCTGAAAGATGTGGGCACATCTTGGATATGGAACTCACAAACTTTCTCAAGACGACCACTGGGTCCTCCCAAGAACTCCTCTTGAAATTGGGAAAGCACATTTTCATTGAAGTCACGTGCACTGTCCTCAGGAATCCGGCTTACGCTCACATTGCCAAACTTATCACCTGCAATAACCGTCCGCTTGTCCAAAGCTGCAAGAGCCGTGATTTGCCGAGGTACAGTATCATTGATAAGAGGGAAGAATTGGTTGCTGCCTGCATCCAACCGCACGTAGCTCACCGATGCCTGTCCATCTCCCACCACCAACGTATCTCCGCCCAAGTAAATCATATGCGTGATCCGCCGGAGATATTCAAATTTGCTGACACTTTTCTGGAGAAGTTGCTTTTTTCCCATTTCGTACAATCGGATGCGCTTATGCAGAGCCACCACAATCCGCCCGCACGAAAACTCACTCATGGCCGTTACAAACGGCTCGATTTTGGTCTTGTGGAGAAGCTTCAACTTGCTCTCTACTTCTCGAAACGTGTACATGTAGTTTGCCGAGCTGGTGGCGCCAGAAAACGACATGCCTTGGCTACTGGCAACGATCACGTGTCCCTGCCCATCTCCTGTGATGCCAACAGCACATTCGTTATTCTCGAGCTCGATGCTCTGCACAACCTGCTGCTTGACATGATCCACAACCTGCACACAAGACGCACATTGTCCCTCTTTCCGCTGGTAGCCAAATGCATCGTAGTATTCTTGGTCCACCTCCTCTTGGTCCTTGCCTGCATACGGCAGTAGAGTGTCTGAATCGGCTTCAATGATATACACCAATTTCTTATTTCGGACCATTTTTTTGGGCAGGTAACGCAATTTCACCAGGGAAATTTGAAACTCGTCATTGATGTCAAATCCACTTTCCGCGCCCACCGTAAAAATCGTAAGGTTATTGCCCTCCAAACCCACCACACTATCAATGCCAATATCCTCGGAAAAGAACGACAGTCCACACGAAATATTGCACTCAATCAACGGAGATAATCGCAAATTACCGCTTGGGTCGAAATAGCCGATCCATGGCTTGGCGGAAATCGCCAATATGCCGGCTTGTTTGGAGTTGGGTAATTTGAATGGCCGGAGGTGCACAGGTTTCGTCCCCAAGTATTTCAGCCGTGTATCTGAGAGCTTTCCCGATATATTATCCACGGCAACCCGCACGTACACACCGTTATCCATTCCCATATGAAGAAACAGAGAGCTTAAAAGAAGCGACCTGCAGCCAAACGATAATGCCTGGAGCGTCAACACAGAAAAACAGTTATGGGGGGAAAGAGACACAACCTGCACAGTGTTATCGGATGAAGCCACGGCTGCAAATTTGCTTTTCTTGTTTGCATCAAAATCCAAAGCAATGGCGGTGATAGAAGCATCCACCACCTGCATGCGGTCCTGGTACTCGATCAACTGGTCATCGTCCGGGTCGATCTCAAAGTAGCACACCTCGCGATTGGAGAGCGCAATAATCACCTGTTCGTTGTTAGTACTGCAATGAAGAATGGTGATTCCTGCAGGCGGAAACCAATCTGTGTAGGAGGCCATTTTGGCACTACCATTTTCAACCACGTGACGAATACTCCGGATACCATTGCGGTGGATCTGTACAAGTGACGATAGGCCAGTCTGTTGGATACCAAGCGTGTACTGGTTTTTCACAAGCTCGGTCTCTATCTCTTCAACCACCTCCCCAATGGAGAGCACCAGTGTAGTCTCGTCACGTGCCGACGATAATACCAAGTACTGGTCCGTCAAGGACTCTTTGTAGAGCTTGGTGGTGTATACAACGCTAGGCGTCAGGGGAAGCGGCGAAGAAACAAGCCGTGTGACTGGGTAGCCATGAGAGAGCGTTTTAAGGTAGGAATGAGACGATAACGTGAGCAACGACGATAACGAATCGGAACTTTTATCAGTTATGAGTTTTGCATCGAAGAGAGGTCCCAAAGAAGGAAAAATATCCACAAGTGCAAGGTTCTGGAGCCCAATGGGATCAAAGTAGGCTATTTCTTGTGGTTTGGAGTGGGTCGAAAGTTGCGTAGTATCATTTTCCTCACCCAAAGACTCGAATTGATAGAACAATTTATCGTTCTGGAGGGTATTGGCGTATAAAAAGCCCGATTTCAAGATATTGAAGCTGCAACATGGAGGCAACGAGTCGAAATACGACACTTGGAGCTGAATGTTGGGGTCACAAGATGCAGTAAGTTTGAAGAGATCGCCACAAGAGCTCTGGAGGAGGATGAAGAAGTCGTTTTTCTTGAGCGTGTGTACTTGAGCAGCAGTAATCACAGTTGACAGCGTATGACGACGAACAGGCAAAGTAACGTACACAGGAGCGGATTTTGGTGAGGCTGAGGAATATTCTGGATCATAGACTAGAAAAGACTCACAGCAAACCACAACTCCACCAAGGTGGCCAGGCATGGGCACCATAAAAGATGGCAGAGTAGAGGGATCTAAATTCAAAGCAGATTTCCGCTGGAATATATGATTCAACCCATGATCTAAAACATAATAGTTGACAATAGGTTCGTTAGGCCGGTCAGCCGTGACCTCTAGAGCTGCCCACACGGAGTTTTCATTATTGGTATCCAAAGCAACTAAAGCCAAGGTCCAGGTATTCTTTGCGGTATGTTCCACTGGCGCCAGGTTGATTAGGTCAATATTGTATACCAATTTGGTGCGCTCAAGAGCAGACACCATGACATAATGAGTCTTTTCATTGGCCGCCACATATGAACACGGCGAAAAGCGGGTCATTCCCGATTTGCCCATAGCCACCTGGTCACGCACCACAAATTTATTAGTAGCAGTATCAAATTCACATACTGAAAGATTTCCTGAGTCGGAAACAACCACCAACACATCTTTATTATCACCCAGGCGGCGAGCCTTTGACATATTGGTTAAATGTGCGAATACATTTTGTTTAGAAATTCGCTGAAGTTTCCCCAGTTCTGCATCTGGCCAGAAGATATCAAGTCCGGTACTAGAAGAAACCACAAGATGCAATTCTTTTTTAGTAGAGAACAGTCCAACAAGTGTATGAAGCAGAAGGCTTGGATTTTTGAGTGTAATGTGGTAAAGGAATGGGGATGACATAGGGAGGTAGACAGTATGAGTAGACAGTATGAGTCGACAGTAGGAGTCGACAGTAGGAGTAGACAGTAGGAATAGACAGTAGGAGTAGATAGTAGGAATAGACGGTAGGAGTAGACAGTAGGAATAGACAGTAGGAGTAGACAGTATTCAGGAGTTAGCAGTAGTCAGGAGTCAGCAGTAGTCAGGAGTCAGCAGTAGTCAGGAGTCAGCAGTAATACTATAACAGTACTATAGTAGTAGTAGCCGCCAGTAGTAATACTATAACAATACTATATTAAACAGTAGCCAGTAGTAATACTATACAGTACTATAATAATAGTTGTAGTAAAACTATAACGGTACTATAATAATAATAATAGTAGTAGTAGTAGTAGTAATAGTAGTAGTAGTAGTAGTAGTAGTAGTAGTAGTATTAGATAGTAGATTAGTTGTGGAGAGCGCGATGGGGTTATCTGCAGTACTTCAAAGTCAATGGATTGGGTAAATCAAAATATACGAGCAGAAAGACGGTTAGATTGGTCAATTGGAGACTAATGATTGGAGGAAGAAATTAGTAGAAGGTTTAATCAACGAATAAACCCTTGCACCGGTAAATATATGCCTGTATATATATCCTGAGTACTACCTGGTGTATGGGTGTGTTCGCACTACTCCAGCCACACAAATCACTACGCTACACTACCCTCTCTTACTACCCTACCCTATCGTACCCTACCCTTGCTAGTCATGGGTGCAAGGTATGTAAATACTTATATACCTGATTCCTTTAATGAAGCTCGTCCAGAGTCTACCAGGTCTACTTTAAGGCTGATACAGTAAGGCTGATACAGTCTTGTCAAGTCTGTCCATTCCCTTGTCAATTCTGTCCACTCCCTTGTCAATCATGTTACAGTGTTAAGGCTGATACAGTGTTAAGGCTGATACAGTGTTAAGGCTGATACAGTTTTAAGCCTGTTTCAGTCCCTTTTCAAGTCTGTTACAGTTTCAAGCCTTACCGTGTCAAGCCTTACCGTGTCAAGCCTTACCGTGTCAAGCCTTACCGTGTCAAGCCTTACCGTGTCAAGTCTGTTACAGTGATAACTCTGTTAGTCCGTTAATCAGTTCAGCCCTTATCTGTTACAGTCTTATCAGAGCCCTATCTGTTATATTTATGTCCCTACTAACAACAGCTGCAAAGACGAGAAGAAAGCTTTGGCCATTTGCCTCCAGAGATCACCCTGTGTCCTTATTGAACGGAATACCCCTAAAGATTGCTTGGAAAATCCAGAGCTTCGAAAAACTCTACCCGAATTGTGTATTAGCAATTTCATTTCGTTTACCAAGTGTAAAAATGGATTTTTTGATATGACCAAGCGCATTAGAGGAAATGCTCCGTTGTCTACAGGAAAGTATGATGAGACGTATGAGAAGTTGTCGAGTGGGGATTTCGACCCCAGGGAGGAATTGAGGAAGTTGGATATTTTGAATAAGAACTTGGCTCTCAAAAGAGAGAATGCCAAAAATGACAATTAGGTCACGTGGTATTCATATTGAAAAATGCCCTCGTCTGTATATATCACAAGAGAATTAAGCCTAAGCCTGTGCGAAGTCGCAGTTGAGCATGATTCTCTCAGAAAACTCTCAAAAGAGGAAACGAGTGCGGAATACTGACATGCAAGGTATCCCTCTGCATATGGAATCCATATCTTTCATGTTTGTGCCGGATTGCTTAGTGTATATCCTCCCGTTGGATTAGCCATGGACTTTGTCTAATATTCTCGCAATGAATACCATGATATACTTAGAAATACCTTGAATATATAGACTGCAGCTAGGGATAGGGATACTGTGCAGCTCTACAATGCAGAGAAATCGAAGCACGTTATAATCACGTGACACGTCATGTGATTGTCACTTGACGTGTCTATTGCGCACGTGATACACCTTCAACCTCGGTTCACTTACTCTACTCTGGCTTTCCACACTCCTACAACATGACCATTGAATCTACATTAGAGTCCAACCGCGTCCAGGAACTCGACCAATTGCTCAAGCTCATCCATCCTCGCATCATTGACTATGTAGCCACGGCTGACCCCAATTCAAAGCTGTACCTGGCCACATCTTTAGGCACATACCATGAGCCACACGTGTTGAAGCAAATGTTTGCCGCCCAAGACCCCATGTTTGCAACAGGCTTGAAACACGACCATGCCTCCCTTTTTAATCACATTGAAAATGTCCTCAACTATTCCGTCAATACTTGGAACCCCGGTTTCTTGGATAAGCTCTACGCCTCCAACAACCCGATTGGTGTCATTAGTGATATTATACTATCGGTGCTCAACACAAACTCCCACGTGTATACAGTATCGCCAGTTCTTTCAGTGGTGGAGAATCAGATCGGCCATAAATATGCAGCCATGTTTTTTGGAGACAAATTCAAGAGCTGTGGCGGTTTGACGTTTTCTGGAGGCTCGTGGTCCAATATTACAGCCATGCACATGTCACGTGCGATCAAGTACCCCGATACCAAAATTGAGGGAAACCGCCGCTACCGCTTTGCTATATACACGTCTAAACACTGCCATTACTCGGTTGAGAAATCGGCCATTTTGTTGGGGTTGGGCAGTGAGAATGTGTTCAAGGTGGGTATCAATTCTGATGGGTCCATTGATGTTCATGCACTTGAGAATACCATTGTGCAGTCTCAGAAGGACGGTTTTACACCTCTTTTCATCAATGCCACTGCTGGAACTACTGTTTTCGGACTGTATGACGATCTCCTGGCGCTTAACGTCATTGCCAAGAAATACAATCTATGGTTGCATGTGGACGGTTCATGGGGAGGCAATGTGATTTTCTCAGAGAAGCACGCAAGCAGATTGGCCGGCTGTGAGCACGTGGACTCCATCACAACCAATCCCCATAAGATGTTGGGCGTACCGACCACCTGTTCATTTCTTTTGGTGCCCAATGTGGCGGTATTCCAAACAGCAAACTCACTAAAAGCTCCGTACCTTTTCCATGGGCGGGAGTCCGATGAGGAAAACTACGATTTGGCCGATGGAACCATGGGATGTGGTCGTCGTGCTGACTCGTTCAAATTTTACTTGGCCTGGTTATACTACGGACTGCAGGGCTTGAGAGAGAGGGTGGACCATGCCTATTCCATTGTGCAGTACTTTGTGCATAAGATCCGTGACATTCCTGGCTTCAAGCTTGTTACCAATGATCCACAATGCTTACAGGTGTGTTTTTACTATGTTCCTGAAAGCTTTGTTGGAACGGACTATACCTCGGTCACGAGATATGTGTCACGCCAATTGCACAGTCGCGGCCGGTACTTGATGGACTTTTCTCCTAATCCGGATGACAATACCCATGGTGAGTTTTTTCGTGTTGTATTCAACTCTCCTATATTGACTGATAAATTGGTTGATGATTTAGTGGAAAGTATAATAGCTGTTGCCGAGGAGATGGAGGTGTGATCATTGAACAGTGAAGAGATATCAGATGGAGGTGACGACATTGAATATTGACAGGGAGATATCATGAAGGTATCATAACATTGAACTTTCATCATGGAGTTTTGATGGAGGTATCATACACTGACACTGACAATATACTCTATTGAGTATACACTTGTTGTCATATTTACCCCTCACCTACTATCACATGCTAAGGGACTAAGGCGAGGTGTGCATTCTACGCTGCACCGCACCCCCAAAAGTCTATATAAGTAGCCCAGATTCCTCCTCTGAGGAACGCTCAATAAAAATACATCGAGGAATACTAACAGCATCAAACCTTAACTAATACATGCACAACCAGAATCTACCATCCATATAATTTATTGATCCATAACTTACTATTGATCAATGTATATACTGCAAAAGGAGTGAAGCGTCTATTTATAGGTTGCGCAGTTTTTTCCTCTTTAAGTGGCTGCAAAACCAGAAACAAGGTGCTCGCCACACAAGAATATAAAAAGGCTGTCCCCCTCGTTTTTTTCTGTTTAAGCATATGAAGACTTAAAATGTGTATATTGAGTGATCAAGCTGAATTCTTAATATTTTGATGATTATTTCCATATAAGTTAATGGACAAAATCATCTACCATTGGACGTTGGAACTGTGGAAGATGGGATCTTCTCTTACTTCAAGTCATTGAGAAACCAAGGAGTTCTTTTTGCCCGAAAAAAATACAGGTGACCATGAATGCCCGTTGTGGCTTCTTACGTGCAGCTATTGGTGTACACACCTGACGAGACAAGTGCACGCCTTGGGAGAAATGGCATGGTTGCCCACATTCCCATCAAGCAAGACCAAGCCAGAAACATGGCTGCCGCGGAGATCATTGCAAAGGAAAAGTTGAAGGATGTGACTACAGGCTGTAACTCGTGTTGGGTTGTCCACCCGCCTTGGTGCCTATTGTGTTGAAGGTGTTCAATGAGCACATGAAGAAACTCAACCAAATCTACGCTCCTCCTAAGGTTCCTTACAAGCCAGTTACTACCAGAGACTTGTTGAAGCTATATGTATCAGAGACCAAGATCACCGAGCAGGATATTAGAGTCAACAGTGATATTGGATTGTCGTACATCAAGACATGGTCGAGAAACGTTGGATGTGTGCGAATCAATTATTTGATGGCGAAGATGCCAGCCGAAGTGTCCAGATGACAGCTTTGGCAATGGCTCACACCCGGTGCTTACACGGGAAAAAGGATTGACATACGTCGCCTCTATTTTTCAGGTAACCAGACAAGTTATAATTTATTATTGCATAATCATCATTATTTCATTAATGATTATAGCGCACTTTGTCAAGATCCTGGAGCCGAATCAACCTTTCCCCAATATCTCATTCCATGAAGTATGCAAATCCCTTCTGGTACTTCAAACGCAGGCTGCGAATGACCATTCCAATTTCCTCTGAGATAGCCTGTCAAGTGGTTGCTCCAAACGTTGTGGAACTGTTCTGGCACATTTCCTTTACGCCACGCCAATTTGTCTTGATTGCATTTCTAAGCTCTGTGAAGCCAACCTTGAGTTCTACCTTGAACCATCTCCATAACCAAGTCTTCCATCACTGCAGAGCCTGTTGTCCTAATGTCCAGTTGTCCTAATATCGAGTTGTCATGTGTCATTGACCTTTTGTGCATATCTTCATACACTTCTCCACTAGCCAGGACATTTTCCAATATAGAAAAAGATATGGCCCAATAATCAAGAACTTTTTGCATTGGTTGATGATGGTATCTTCTCATGGTTGCTTCTAATGATTATTCTTTCCATACTCATTATCCATACTCATTGCCTTCCCTTATCTCATTGTTTAAAAATTCACTACTTTTTGTTGCAACCTCGACGGTACATCATCCATACGCATAATTGAGTGACATAGCAATCACAACATTCCCAAATCCTCATGGTAATTGACTCGGCTGAAAGCGGGGCCTGCTAAGGGGCTTTCCCTTCTCCCTAAAATCTAGATTTCAACTGGATTCCCTTATAAGAAACCATCAAAGGGTAAACTCATACAATTTTAATGTAATGAATCTCATCATTGCGTTTCATCTATTACACGTTCCATCTATTGATGATTACCCATCTAATCATTATTAGTTTCTTGCCTCTGCATCCTACCAATATCTTCTTGGACAAACTTACGTCCCATACATCAAGAGGTCATTTTGAGACCGTACCAATAACTTACATGAAGTTCATTTACAAAGCACAACCACCACCTGGACAAGTCTATATAAACCATTCTCAGCTTGGGACCCATCACGTACCTTGTCACTTTACTCATCTTGAAACATGGAAAACTTCTAAGTGGTAGGGATTGCTGATGCTGATGCTGATGCTGATTTCCTTATTTCCAGATCCTTCTGCAAGAAGAATGTGATGAATCAGAATACAGAACATTTGTGGGAAAACTTATGTTTGCAGTTAATATGGTTAGACCGGATATTGCCTATCAGGCCCTGAGTTTGGCAAGGTATTTGAAGGAACCCAAGGCGAAACATAAGAAAGCAGCACACATGACTGTGATATACTAACTATACCCCAAAGAACGAGAAGTGAATCAAAGGATGTTGAAATGTTCATGGAACACGAAAATGTCAGAATGGATATCAAAGAAAAAAATGTCAAAGTGTTTGTAGATGCAGACTTAGCAACAAACACAGACTAGAGACTACACTAGACTAGACTACAGACTACAGTTAACACAGTCCAGGAGTCCCTAATAATGTTTATGGGAGGTCCCAAATCATAGCCGTCAAAGCTACAAAATATCATAGCAGCAACAATCACTGAGGATGAGCTCTTTGGACTCTTTGAAGAAAGCTGAGAGGCAGTATGGTTAAAGAATCTCAAGAAAGAATTGAAGATAGAGCAAAAAGGATCACACGATGCAAGTGTGGTGTGACAATACTAACATAGTTGACAGGTATCAGACATAATGTTTAAGAGAGGAACAAGGCATTTTGAGACAAGATATGAGTGATATTTCAGTATGTGAAGAGACGATTATAGTCATATTGATACAAAGTGAATTTGGCAGACTGGTTTACAAAAGGATTAGAAAGCAACAGCCTGAAAGGTTGACCTCCAGGAACCTTGCGTAAGAATGACATTCAGATAGAAAGGGATGTTTCAGGGGAGTGTTGTGATTTCCATATTTCAGATGCAGATTCCTTATTTCAGATGCAGATTCCTTATTTCAGATGCAGATTTCCACATTTCCTTATTTCAGATGCAGTTTTCTTATTTCAGATGCAGTTTCCTTATTTCAGATGCAGATTTCCACATTTCCTTATTTCCAGATGCATATTCCTTATTTCAGATGCAGATTTCCACATTTCCTTATTTCCAGAACCAGATTTCCTTATTTCCTCATTTCCAGATCCACATTTCCTCATTTCCAGAACCAGATTTTCTTATTTCCTCATTTCCAGATCCACATTTCCTCATTTCCAGATCCACATTTCCTCATTTCCAGATCCACATTTCCTCATTTCCAGATCCACATTTCCTCATTTCCAGATTATTTACAATTCATAAAATTTCAAAACAGAATTTCTATTCAGTTCTTAACAACTACTTCTTTAAACTGGTAACTTTCCTATAAAAGTTCTCAACGTCTTCCATGGATGCATTGGCGTATGACAACTTATTCGAGGCCAATACCTTCTGAAAACGTCTCATCAGAAGAAGTGCCTTATGGTCAGAAAAGCTCTATGTCCAGCACCAATAGTGAGCACATCAACCTAGCCACCACCCATACAGGAAGTCAAAGCAGGTACTTGAAGCTATACAAAGACCTCAATTAGTTGCAGCTTTAGGAAGTTCAAGCAGAATGAGCGGATCAACAACCAGCTCCACAAATTGGTAATTCATGAAACGAAAGAATTCGATAAGTACAGAAGAGTCGAGGCTGTGAAGTTGGTAGCGGACATCAGAACCGTATGAGTTGAGCCTAAACTAGTCAAACTCCTACTCCAGTCAAACTCCAGTCAAACTCCTACTCCAGTCAAACTCCAAAGAGGAGCATCACCTTTCTCCATTGAATCAATCAGACCTCTTCCTATAGTCAAAAAAATTCACAATCACTTTTTCCTACCAAACAGTTAGTTGAGCCTCTTGGGGTCATAGATTGCATAAAGAAGCATTAGTCACTTTAAGTCATTACAAGTAGTCTTGTTAAGGTGATGAAAAAATGATTTCCCTCTTAAATTCCTCACTCTCATTCAGCTGGACTTCTTCATAAAAGCTACTTCCTTATAAGGAAACAATTCCCAGAAACTCTTCAAGTACCAACCAACTACATTATCGAAGATGACCGAGGACTTTCCCTTGGAAAAAATAATTGTTAGCATTGACACGGTCGTTGGTGAGCGACTCCAAAATCTTGATGTTGCATGAACTACTTCTTCCGTGGACTACGAGACTGATGCCAAGATTCAGAAAACCATCAGCAGGGAATTTAAGCCATCATCTTGTGTTGCGCACGCACACGGGTTGCGGACCATTTTGAACTACGACTGCATCTAGTCTGCATCTAGTCTGCATCTAGTCTGCATCTAGTCTGCATCTAGTCTGCATCTTAGTCATGGACTAGTACTTGAGAAGAAAAGCTTGGTGCTTGTACAGGCCAAATGATATTCAAGAATATGTGTGGAAAAAAGCGTACATTTCTGCGATTAATAAAACCAGAAGTTTGCATTTTCACAGAGACCAAAACTCTATATAAACTGGGATTTCCACTAATAGTAATTGGGAATCCATCAACGAATAAACAAGTCAAAAGAAAAAGTATGAATGTTAAATTCTAGGAATTATTATATTATTATTTAGTAGTGTAGTGAGGAGTGAGTGTCCTACTACTTCCTCAATTTCCTTATTTTCCTCAACTACACCATTTTACAAATACTCATTTTAGTGTGTGTGTAGACTGCGAATGATGTGCGAATGATGTGCGAATGATGTGCGAATGATGTGCGAATGATGTGCGAATGATAGTGCGAGCGAGAAGACCCAGCTAGTGGAGTCGCGGCGAGCGACTGGGTATATATGAAAAAGAACTACTCTGAACTACTACTACTGGGTTATTCCACACTGGTACTAATGCACTGACTACTACTAAAAATATGCTTGTTAAACTATGGTCAAATAAGTCAGGGGCTTACATTGTAGATTGACTGACACTATACTACCAACTGCTAAGTATGATGTGCTGATTATTGAGTAGTTTACAGTGCTACTACTGTACTACTCTACTAGTACTACTCTACTACTCTACTCTACTACTCTACTACTCTACTACTCTACTCTACTACTCTACTCTACTACTCTACTCTACTACTCTACTCTACTTCTCTACTACTCTACTCTACTACTCTACTCTACTACTCTACTCTACTTCTCTACTACTCTACTCTACTACTCTACTACTCTACTCTACTACTCTACTCTACTTCTCTACTCTACTTCTCTACTACTCTACTCTACTTCTCTACTACTCTACTACTAATGGCTAACCCAGGTCAAAACCAAAGTAGTTTAAGTAGTTTAAAGTACAAGTAGTGTATCTCTAGTCTAAGTAGTCTTAGTCTAAGTAGTACTTTGAAAAAGTAAAATAACAACAACTACTACTACTCCAGAACTACAAAAAGAACAAGAGGAGCTACAAAAACTTCTACTATTACTACTCTGAAGAAGTACAGAAAAAAGAACTACTCTATTACTATTATTAATATTACATGCTTGTGAATGGGATTCGAATGGGATTGCAAATGGATGTATGGTTCATCTTAGGGATGTACTTTAAGCCACCCCCATCTTAAAGATCTGGCGTTAAGCAGGTGTTCTTTCTCTTTAGGATTCCCGTGAACGTTCATCTTGTCCAGTATTGTGTCTACCACTTTGCTCGCACTCCATTGCTGGTGTTAAAATCTGCTACTTTTAACACTTTATACAAGATGTTTTCCAAAGTTTGAAGGCCACATTCTTGTAGAGACTAAGGACTGACTTGACCATGTGAGGCTTAGACGAAAGACTGCTCAGTGTAGGATATAATAAACTAGTCTAGTGCTTTCAAAGTATATAAGCATATTATATCTAGAAGAGGAGCAAGGATGCTTTGCCTATCTTCGGAGGTACAACTATTTAAACCATCAGATAAAACTAAATTATACATCTATCAAAAGAACATAGATTCTACCTACTTAGGGTATTTTATTTATAGTATAGTTTATTGTAATGTACTTAATTGAATGAATTCTTATTATTGGATATATCTGATTTGATAGAAAAATTGTTTATTATGGGTATCGCACTACCCTTGGTGTAAAAATCACCTACCATGTGCCATCAGACGTGGAATCTGACAGACCAGAAACTCAATTCCAATCCAATTATCCCTACTCTTACCGGAATTATCATTGACCCTAACAAGGAACGATTCCTACTCTCACGAGTGGTTTCCCAGAATAAGACCTCCCAAGTCTATACCTGATTTCGAAATAGTGGATTAAAAAGGCACCCCTTTTATATACTTAAAAATAGATATTTTGTGGTTGATATAAATATTTCATTCCTATCCTAATAAATAAAAAACTCTAACCATTAAAAAGTAAGATATAAAACCTTAGCTTTAATTAAAAAATAACATATAAAACCTTAGCTTTAATTAAAGAATAACATATAAAACCTTAGCTTTAATTAAAGAATAACATGTAAAACCTTAGCTTTAATTAAAAAATAACATATAAAACCTTAGCTTTAATTAAAAAATAACATACTGATTAATTCACATAAAGTGATATTTTAGATATCTTAATCTCTATATTAACGCTGATAACTCTATGAATAGGGCATAATTACTTAAAATAAAGCTTAAAATAATTAAAGGAATAATGAAAAAACTGATAGTGTTAGATTCAGTACTTCTAAAACTCTGTTTATTCGTGGATGGATTGTCAGAATGAGGAATCCTTGAGTATATAGAAAGGAGGAAAGGTCGGAAGCGGCTATTCAGCCGCTATACTTCTGCTTGCTGTAGACAATGACAATTCCGGTGAGAGTAGGAAATGTGGTCTGATCGCACATCGTAGGTACTCCCATGGGTAGTGCGATACTCATGGGGGATCTGAGGATACTAGTAATATGTCGCACCTACAAGGGATACATATCCTTTATCCCTTTGATATTTTGGTACACCATAGTTGTAACTACTTAAGAGTGACAATAAAGTTAAATTTAATATGTTAGCAAAAAAACTTAAAATGTTTAATGGAAAATAAATTAGTTTTTTATTTATAAATTATTTAAGATAGTAAAATACTAAAGATAATAAATTACTTAATTAATGTCCTAAGTAAACGGGCTGGGATTTAGGGGGGACGTGCGCCTTATCTATAAAGTGCTCAAGGACGTCTTCGATAATGACCAAGTCTCAGATCGCACTTCCCAGTCACGAGTCACGGTACTTCGTGGATATGTTATACGCAGACCTGTGATTATTTTCTAATGGGTGAAAAGTCTCGTCTAAATTCTTTGGTCTTGTAACTTACATATTCCTGTATATCAATTCTAAAACATAGTTATACAGTGTTTTCCAAAATGGTTCGAACCGACAAAATGGTTCGAACCGACAAAATTATTCAATCCGACAAAATGTTTCAAACCGACAAAATGGTTCGAACCGACAAAATGTTTCAAACCGACAAAATGGTTCGAACCGACAAAATGTTTCAA
>NLAU01000906.1:2311-33702 GCA_002370875.1 Metschnikowia arizonensis | reverse complement strand
TAGAGTGTAGATGTAGTAGAGTGTAGATGTAGTAGAGTGTAGATGTAGTAGAGTGTAGATGTAGTAGAGTGTAGATGTAGTTTAGAGTGTACATGTACTTTATAGTGTAGTTCTTGACTTAAGTCATTGGACGTTTTTTCAGAAGGATATGTTCCCCCGGAGAAATGAATAGAATAATTCCTCACTAGTAAAGTGATTACCGGATGTACGGGTTTATCTAATCGGCTTCAATTGTTCTATGGATTCTTAGAGTCATGTGAAGAAATTTTATTATCTTTGGTTACGAATAAAGCCGTGCACCCGGTTTTTACATATATATTAGTTTTTGATTTGACTAATTCCATGCAAACTGGTGACGAAGGAATCACAATATTTCTGGGAAATGTCAGCTCGAAAGAAAATTAAATTTTCAAATCAATCAAAGTCCAAAGTCCAAAGTCCTTCCAATCTTATTATCCTTAATTAATAAAATTATTGTTTGTTTGGTTTTGCAAAGCTGGTTGAAAAGGGCTTGCCTGCAGTCTGGAGAGAAGGTTCGTTTACTCGCATCAACTCAATTGCGCAACTTGGAACACCATGTCGTTTTTTGTGTCAGCGCCTGGAAAAGCCATTTTGTTCGGAGAACACCTGGCTGTATATGGCAAGCCTGCCATTGCAGCGGCCTTGTCTCTCCGTGCATATATGCTCGTAGAAACCTGCGAAGATGCTGGGGTGGTTGAGTTGTTTTTTCCGGATTTGGACATTGCCGATAAATGGTCCATTAGTGAGCTTCCATGGACAGAAATCCAGCGTCATGTGGTCTATGATGCAGCTGGCCGCCCGAAACCTGGCCTGGACCTTGACCTTGAAATATTGAACGCCTTGGAGGCGCCTCTTCTGTCCTGCACTCCGGGCATCCACTACACAACCTGCAGGTGCTTCCTTTTCATGTACATGTCCATGTGCAGTGCAGAAACTCCTGGCCGCCGCTTCTCTATCCGTTCAACTATTCCTGTGGGAGCAGGCTTGGGATCTTCGGCGGCGGTGTCGGTGTGCTTGTCTGCAGGCATGGCTTTAATTCGGGGTCACGTGACTTCGCCCACCACCACCACCACCACCCCATCCACTCCCACCCCCGACTTTATCAACCTGTGGGCTCTCATGGGTGAAAAGTGCTTCCATGGTAACCCATCAGGTATTGACAATACTGTGGCCACGTATGGTGGTGCTGTGCTATACCAGCGTGCACAGAAGGCCGGTATAAAGCAGAACTTACGTCAGTTCCCAGAATTGGCCCTTTTGCTTACCAACACTAAAGTGCCCCGCAGTACCGCCACATTGGTGGGTCAGGTTGCTGAACAGAATAAACAATTCCCAGAAGTTAGTGCAGGGATCCTAGAAGCAATGGGTCACATTGTGCAGGAGGCACTAGGCATCATGCAGGCGCAACCGCTTGATCGGGCCAAATTACGTCAATTGGTGGATATAAACCATGGTCTTTTGGTGGCGTTGGGAGTATCGCATCCTAGTCTTGAGCAAGTGAAGATCATTGCAGATCGCGCTCGGGTGGGCGCTACAAAATTGACTGGTGCGGGAGGAGGAGGATGTGCACTTACCGTTTTGGATGATGGGATCAGTGACTATGAATTGGAGGCGGTGCAACGAGAGTTTGAAAATATGGGTATGGAGACATACTGCACAGCTCTTGGAGGTAAGGGTGTGGCCCTACTTGCACCCACCGCGGCCACGGAAAAGTACTTTTCGCGGGCCGCGCTTGCGGGGCTCGTAACCCGTCAATCTATTGAAACTGCCATTGGAACTTCTAGTATTTGTGACTGGGAGTACTGGTGTTAGGGAGAGAATGAATGAAGCTTTGAAATGATTAAACTGTAGACGGAAAGGGTAGTGTACATACCAACACTCGTAAATATCTGAAACAGACACTTGTCTCAACTTTGAAATGGACTGTGTAGTAGAGTGGAAAGAGCGAAAGACTGACAGCGGAGATGACAATCCAAATAAACAGGGTGTTACGAATGCGAGGCACTGGAACTAATACGATTTATACCTAATGCGGAAGACTTATACCTAATGCGGAAGACTTATACCTAATGCGGAAGACTTATACCTAATGCGGACGACTTATACCTAATGCGGAAGACTTATACCTAATGCGGACGACTTATACCTAATGCGGAAGACTTATACCTAATGCGGAAGACTTATACCTAATGCGGAAGACTTATACCTAATGCGGAAGACTTATACCTAATACCGAAGGCTTATACCTAATACCGAAGGCTTACCTAATGCGGAAGGCTTATACCTAATACCGAAGGCTTATACCTAATACCGAAGGCTTACCTAATGCGGAAGACTTATACCTAACACCGAAGGCTTATACCGAAGGCTTATACCTAATGCAGAGGCACTAACGGAAACCAACCACCTCCATTAGTGTTAACTGTCAGGGGATTGTCGCGTAAGCAACGCTTATCTCAATTCATATGTTCTTTGACTGAGCTGCTGTTAGTACCCTGATTATTAATTCACTATTTCATACTCCATAGCTTCATACTATGGATTTGGTGAATTAGCGTGTATCATATCCATAGATGCATTCACGAATCTTCTGCATTAGATTGATGCATTGCAGTATCAGGGTATCTGATAATGTCAGTATCTAAGAATCACGTAATTCTTACTATCTGATAGTATCAGATTGTGTATCATCAAGTGTGATCGTGGACTTGAGATAGTCTGTATCAAGTGTCTCAGAGTATCACGTATCAGTATCAGTAACACATCACATCATATGACTATCAGTATCAGCATTATTGCGATCCGAGTATCATGTCTCATGGTCCCAGTCTCAGTCTCAGTCTCAGTCTCAGTCTTAGAGTATCATGTCTCAGAGTATCAGACCGTGTATCAGATGGTCTACCACATCATCATGTCAGTATCATGAGTATGTCAGTATCGTGACTATGTCAGTATCATGAGTATCTCAGTATCAATACCATCATATACCTCCGTAATCACATGCCTCGGTTAAACTCCACTTCCTTAATATCTTCACCATTCTTATCCTTTAACCCTTGGAAGCGATCCTCCAAAGCAGAAACAGATATTGTTCTCCGCTGTGGAAAAACAGCTAAAGCAAAAGGTAAGGCCACCAAGGAAGTGGCAAAAATCAAACCCACATTCACTAATGTTTCAGCAAGTTTCAGCTTGCCCCGCAAAAGACGGGACTTTTGGAGCCGTACAAGCAACAATGGTGGAATTACCATAATTGGAGTAGCATTGATGACTCTACTGGCAGCTGTTTCACCTACGGCATGCCATGCAGCATTCTGGGAAGAACCCAAATCCAGCCCATCACGACCAAAAACGGAAATGCCTTTCTTCAACTCCTGACTTCGAATAAGGAAAACATTGGCTATACCAGCAGTGACGACAGCGGCAAAGGGCACGAGACGGGCCAAAATGGTCCTGGTAGTGGGGCGGAAGTTTTTGAGGCGAGGAACTAAGGCGTTGAGGCCAAGGGCCACTGAGCAGGAGGCGGACACTGCTAAGGTGTAATTGGAGGCAATTTGAGCCGGGGTCAAGGGGTGTGATTTGTTTGCGTTCAGAATATTGATTGCCACATTGAGCGACTGATTGGCCACCTGCCAGAAAAGGGTGCCAGCGGTGCCCAAACCAGGCGTAAGCATGCCAGCAGTGACCACCAAGTTGGACAATACACAGGAACTCATCCTAAAAGGGAGGAAAACAGTTTCACCAGTGTCTGGGTGAAGTGTGGAGTCTAGGATTTTTTTTTGACGCCACAAATCGGGGGTCATGTGGGGGATAAGGCCATTCTTATAATCCCAGATCTTGAGCTTGGCACGTTCGACATCAGAGGGGGTATTGAGTAACATGGAGGGGTCGGAGAGGTCTGCACAGTGGCGGACACGGCCGAAATATGTGGATAGATCGTACCTGGAGGGGGGGATGGGGATGGGGCCGGGGATAGAGGAAGCCATTGGTGGGGTAGGAGACAGTGAGTGACCCCAGTGAAGCGGTACACCAGTCAAACAGTCAGTCACACCAGTACACCCGCACCAGTCAAACAGTCAGTCACACCAGTACACCCGCACCAGTCAAACAGTCAGTCACACCAAAATCACATACCAAAATTATCATCCCCATGTTCTAATGGTCATTGCTATTGGTGTTGATATTGTGCAGGTGCTGCGTATAAGCAGGCTTCTCAGCCGCAGCGGGACCCGTTTCCTCCGCCGTATTCTCCACCAATCAGAGCTTGCCATTTACCAATCCCTACCTCCCACCAAAAAGGTGCATTTTGTGGCCGGAGCATGGGCCGCCAAAGAAGCAGTATATAAGACTTTGGATGCTTCAGACCAACGCCATTTTGTGTTTCGAAATTGGTACAGACACTCCATTGGTAATAGGCCTGCCATAACATATGCCAAGGGATGTAAAGGGCCAGCGGCAACAGAAGACAATCCGGCAAAACGCCAAACAGAAATAGCCGTACACCCGGCATTTATAAACGACCAGTTCCTTCTTTCAATCTCCCATGATAACGATATGCTAATAGCAACAGTTTTGAGGCAGCAAAACGGGTATATACAGAAACACCCTAGCCAGGCAAGTGAATTATAGATGCAACAATGACAATGACAATGACAATCAGGACCCACAATCTCTCCATCATCTTAGATCTGTCGACACCGAACTTCTTGGAGTATTTGATGGCGAATTGTCTGACAGTAAAAGCCCAACCGTGCAAACCGGAACCGAAAGCAACGATACCCTTTTCAGGGAAGACTTGGGCGTCACCAAGAGTCTTCTCGGAGTAGGTAGAGATGATGACGTTGACGGACTCAACAGTTCTAGAGAAAGATTGGTACAAGTCTTCCTTGGTGACTTGCAACTCAAGTAAAGCTCTGTCGACCTTGTTAATGATAACAACAGGCTTAATTCTCTCTTGCAAAGCTTGTCTCAAGACAGTTTCGGTTTGGACACAGACACCTTCAACACAGTCCACGACGACCAAAGCACCATCAGTGACACGCAAAGCAGCGGTGACCTCATAGGAGAAGTCAACGTGACCTGGGGAGTCACTCAAGTTAATCAAGAAATCGTTACCAACAGTCTTTTGGTGCAGGACCATCTGCAGGACCTTCTGCAAGAAGGTTAGAAGAGCTATGGCCAAAGTTATAACCTAATCAAGTTGGGAGGGTCATAGCAATCTCTCATAAAAAGGCACTGATGTTAATGCAAGCCATTCGTTTCAGGCCTGCGGGTCAAGGGTAACGTGCAGGCGTGCGTCAGAGATGATGATGCAACATTTGCCACCCGAAGCCCCTTTGGAAAACTATATAAGGAGGGGCTCGCTCGCTGTCACTACCGCTACTACTTTTTTTCAATACGTACAAGTATCAATGTTGGATATTCCATGAAACTAATTGAAACAGGTTCCTCTAAGTGTTCCTTCCTGCACAATACACACTCCTTAATATTTTACCGAATTAATCATCAAGTGATAATCAAATTAGGGTATTGAATTTGCAGGTTTAATTATAACATGTCTAAAAATACTTGCCATGCTTATATTTGATAAAGTGGCACTTTTTTCTGCTTTTCAACGACTTCTACAACCCTTATATGCAATCCTTCCCAAATAGGAAGGAGTAAGCCAGCCTCCCAACCACTTCAAATAATGATCAGATTGATACTGTTTAGCTGTCAGGGTATTTTGGAACCTGCTGATTTTTGGGATGTACGGTTTTATTGGATTTAGCATCGCGGTCGAGGCCTTGACCACCTGGCTTAGACAAAATGTAGGTATAACCTAAATTTATATTTTGATAGACACATAGATAGATGTATAGTATACTGGAAAACGTTAAGTTAATCAAGTATTGTCATTCAGAGATCTCACTAGTGAAGCTTTTAATAAAACCACATGTTTGAAAATTGAATTGACTAAATGAATAGGAATGAACAATGACTTGTTGGATTTTGTGTTTAGTACTTTGGTAGGAAATTCGTTGATGTCTTTGAGGAGGGACCTTTAGATAACCAAGCTTGTAGTTTCGGTGAATTAGCCGCATAGTGAATCAACTAACTGGTAGTTTCAGTACAATTAGCCACGTGGTAGTCTCAATGAATTAGCAGCCTGGCAGTCTCAGTGAATTAGCCACGTGGAAGTCTCAGTCAATTAGCCACCCGGGAGTCTCAGCAAATTAGCCACCTGGCAGTCTCAATGATTTAGCCCCCCGGTATTCAATGAATTAACAGCCTGGCATCCATCCGCTTTGGTAGCACCACCTGTTTCACATTAGGCTTGTTTACTTGACCCATTCCACACATCACGCTTAAATTATCACATTGGTAAATCAGAAGTGGTAGTAGTGACTAAGGATAGTTCTCCATATTTGTTCGTATTGATAAAAAAGAGTAGGTGTTTTGACAGCGGGCGAGCGCCTCTTATATAGTTTTCCAAAGGGGTCGGTGGCAAAAGTTGCATCATCATCCCTGACGCACGCCTGCACTTTACCCTTGACCCCACAGGCCTGAAACGATGGCTTGCATTAGTGACTACTATAATAACTACCAACGGTAGTAGAGATTCTTTTCTTCCGGTATTCTATGAGGGATCTTGATAAGACAATAAGCTAGTGAATAACGCAGCCTTTTAGTCCTTTACTCCCATTCAACAGTGGCAGGTGGCTTCGATGTAATGTCATAGGTAACACGTGCAACACCATCAACCTCATTCACAATCCTAGAAGCAACTCTCTTTAAAAATGAAGCCTCGAAAATAAACCAGTCTGCAGTCATAAAGTCAACAGTCTCAATGGCTCTCAAAGCAATCACCTGCTCATAGGTTCTTTGGTCTCCCATGACTCCAACTGACTTGACAGGTAACAATGCAGCAAAGGCTTGTGAAATGTCCTTGTACAAACCAGCAGCCTTGATTTCTTCAATGAAAATGGCATCAGCTTCACGTGCGATTTTGACTTGTTCTCTGGTGACTTCTCCAAGGACCCGGATGGCCAATCCTGGGCCGGGGAAAGGGTGTCTCCACACCAAGTCGTGAGGAACTCCCAATAACTCTCCCAAATGACGCACTTCATCCTTGAACAACTCGCGCAATGGCTCGATTAACTTCAACTTCATGTCTTCCAATAATCCTCCGACATTGTGGTGGGTTTTGATGGTTTGGGATGGACCTTTAAAGGAAATGGACTCAATGACATCTGGGTACAAGGTTCCTTGCAACAAGTACTCAATTTCCTGGCCGGACTTGGGCTTGATCTTGGCGGCCTCGTCCTCAAAAACGTGGATGAACGTGTTTCCAATGATCTTACGCTTCTTCTCGGGGTCTGTGACGCCCTTTAACCGGTCCAAGAACAAGTCTGAGGCATCCACTACCGTCAAGTTGATTCCCAAGCCCTCGGTCAAGGTCTTGTGCACTTGCTCGGTTTCATTCTTTCTCATCACACCATTATCGACGTAAATGGCGTGGAAACGGTCTCCAATGGCCTCGTGCAAGATCTTGGCTCCCACTGTAGAGTCCACTCCTCCAGAAACGGCCCCAATCACCTCTGCCGTAGGGCCAACCAATTTCCTGATCCGAGCAATTTCGGTGTCCACAAAGTTCTCCATGGACCAGTTGTTTTGAGCCTTACAAATGTCAATGGCAAAGTTCCTCAACAATGTCTTTCCGTTGACAGAGTGAGTGACCTCGGGGTGGAATTGAATGCCGTAAATGGCTTCCTTTTCATGAGCAATGGCACAGTACGGGGAGTTGTCGGAAGTAGCCACTGTTTTGAAACCATTAGGCAACGCATGCAACTTATCTCCGTGAGACATCCAAACTTGGGAGTGGTCCACGCCCTTGAAGAGCGGACAAGATTGGTCTTCCACCTTCAAAGTGGCTGGGCCGTATTCCCTCTTGTCACCACGGCCAACGCCCTTTCCGTTGATCCACGCCAACTCCTGCATTCCGTAACAGATCCCCAAGATTGGAACATTTAATTTGAACACGTCGTGGTCCACGTGAGGTGCATCTTCCGCATAAACGGAGTAGGGACCTCCTGATAAAATGACACCCTTTGGAGTCCACGATAAGTCGGCGATTTTTTGCGTGCAAGGCAACATCTCAGCGTAGATGTTGAACTCTCTTAATCTTCTAGTGATCAAATGGGAGTATTGAGAACCAAAGTCCAACACGAGAATAGTGTCGAAGACTTTGGAGACTTCGATGGGGACATCGTCAAATTCGGACATTCTTGGGATTGGAGTATTGAGAATGAGGGGTGTAAATGGGGATATCCCAAGAAGAAAAAAAAGAAGTGATGGAGCAGCGCGGGAAATATCAACTTTTATATAGGCCGCGATGCTTGGCCTGCAGGTACGAATGCAGCCACAAGAAACCATGCAAGATTTGTGTGGATGTACTGGTGGAGGAGTCCGAGGATGATTAGTGGGGGAGGGGGAGGAACGTGCATCTTCGGAATATCGGTTCACACTGCGGCCCCGGACTAAACCTGTATTGATTTCAATTTCGGGGATGGGTGCGGCTATTGGAATGTACGGGTGTTTTAGAGTCATCGTTGACTCCACACACCCGTACACCTATGATTTACCACCACCTCCCAAAACGGAAAAAATCCAAGGACAAAACACTTTTTGAAACTTCAATTTTTAAGGTTTTAATATGGCTAAGAAAGAGTGAATGTATGACGCAGAAATTAAGGCACTAGAGTTTGCGACATTTTTCCGAGGACTTTTCCGGGGATTTTTCCAGGGATTTTTCCAGGGACTTTTCCGGGGACTTGCTATACCCAATTCCGGATCATCAACCGACCAAAATCACTTTATCTCATGGTTTATCTCGGTTGATGCAGTGCATCTGTACGTAGTGTTTCAAATTCCAAACACGCTGCGCACCCCCCCCTTGTGCATTTGCAACCAATTTACTATATAAATGACGGTTCCCCCCTCCCCCATAATTTTCTCCCCCATAATTTTCTCACCCCTATTTTTTTGCTATTTCTATATATTTGCTACAAGATTTGAATGTTCTTGCAGTAGCTCATTACTTTGCTTCCTTTGTCTTTTGTTTGCCAGGTTCTTTTTGCAGCCATTCAATAAAACATCAACCTCCAGCATTAGACTATTGATCTGAGCCCCTTTTTGTTTATTACTTTTTAAAATTGTCTAATATAATTTTGATACCATTACTGTGAAGGTGAAATACTAAGAGAGAAGCGCAAGGATTTTATGAGGCTGCTTCCGCCACCAAGAATTACAAGGCGTCGACGGTGGAAACGTGTAAGACGGTTTGTCAAATCATTGTTAAAACGAAAGCGGCCACAAAGTCATATCATTTTGAAACGAAATTCCGTTTCTTACATAAAAAATTCACAGCTGAGGCTGAAAAAGAGATCCACATTTAATCGCTTGAGGCTACTACGCCGAGCTCTCCTTTGTTGAGTATGACTTGGCGAGATTTCGAAACTTGGCATCTGAAATTTAGGATGGGTCTTTGCTTCTCTCATTTGCGGTTCTAAATTAAATACCAAAATACTAATTTACTGACAAGTTCAGGTGTTTCTAATGACAAGATATCATGAATGATTCAAAACGTGAAAAGGGATCCATTGTATTGGTATTGAATGCCAGGAATAGGTATATTATTCCAAATACAAGGAATCTACGGATATTGCATTTCAAATGACGTATATTTTCAGATTTTGGTAAACATCACAGCTTTGGAACAGCCCAGTTTTGGTGAACACTCCCAGTTTGATGAACACTCCCAGTTTGATGAACACTTCCAGTTTGATGAACACTCCCAGTTTGATGAACACTTCCAGTTTGATGAACACTCCCAGTTTGATGAAAACTCCCAGTTTGATGAACACTCCCAATTTGATGAACACTCCCAGTTTGGTGACCAGTTTGGTGAACACTCCAACTTTTGATTGACTAGTATCGACTCTCTGATGTACTGTACATACCGCGCGCATATATTTGCTATATGCAGACTTTTCAAGTCATCTCATCAGTGAGCACTCCATCGACTCCATCACCAAACCTTCCCCAATGTCCGAAAGCCAAGTCAAAGTCCGGTTTTTCACCAAAGAAGAAGATGAATCACTTCATACATCCGAAGCACCCCTATTCGTTCCCGTACTGTTGAAGAGATACGGATTGTCCGAGGTGGTCAACCATCTTTTGCAAAAAGAATCGCCCGTGCCGTTTGACTTTTTAATCGATGGAGTTTTGTTACGCACATCGTTGGATGAGTACCTTACCAAAAAGGGCCTCTCTTCCGAAACATTTTTGCTGATTGAGTACACAAGAGCCGTTCTTCCTCCCTCTTTTTTGGCGTCGTACAACAACGATGATTGGGTGTCTAGCATAGACATCTTCAGTGGCAGCTCGTCAGCCGCAGCCGAGCTCCGAAACCAAGCCGTGAAACCGCAGATTTTGGCGGGTTCCTATGACGGTGTGGTCAGAACCTTTGACATGTCGGGTCAAGTTCAAAAACAATACGTTGGCCACTCGGCACCCATCAGAGCAGTCAAGTGGGTCTACAGCCACCGCATCGTGTCTGCAGGAAACGACAGGCAACTCCGGTTGTGGAAAACATCAGCAGATGTGGAAAAAGAAGACAATAAGCCGGAAAATGCAAAGACATTGGCCATTCTCGACGCCCATAAAGCGCCTGTGGTGGACCTCGATGTGTGCCAAAAATCCCACCGTATCCTATCTGCAGGAAACGATGGTATAGTGGGGTTCTGGTCTACCGTGCCAAAAGACATGACGGTGATTGAAGCTTATTCGGTGGACGATTCAGGAGCTGGTTCTTCCACGGCCGTCAAGAAGAGAAGAAAAATGGCGCTTCGGGATTCGCAGGTCCTGCACAGAGCGCCGTTGGCCCTTCTCGAAGGCCATGCTTCAGCCGTGGAGGGTGTGATATTCGACGCTAATGACTCTTCTGTTGGTTACTCTGTTTCGCAGGACCACACAATCCGAACATGGGATTTGGTTACGTCTCGTTGTGTGGACACGAGGTCTACGGGATTTTCGTTGCTTTCGGTGTTGCAACTTCCTGGTGTCAATTTGATTGCTTCAGGTTCTTCGGCAAGACATATAAATTTGCACGATCCACGTGTGACTGGCGACACTGAAAAGCATCTTACAAAACTTGTGGGCCACACGAACTTTGTGGTGGACTTGGCCGCATGCCCCACCAATTCGAATATGTTTGCATCTGCATCACATGATGGTACCGTGAAAGTGTGGGATGTGAGAGCCGATAAGGCGTTGCATAGCATTGTTAGAGATTCCGGATTTGGAAAGGTATTGGGATTGGACTGGGATTTGGATGTTGGCATTGTGAGTGGTGGAGAAGACAAAAAGGTTCAGATCAATACTAATCCTTCAATGAAGGAATAAAAGGCATAAAACCAGTGTATTGTAATCTTCATTCTGTTCCTCACTTGTGGTTTCTTAACTTCCGGTGGTTTCTTTCTTGGGCACTGGTCCACATTGAAATCCCATAGTATCCCTGCCACATGCTCTTCTTATCGGTAATGTAACCCAAAAGTCCCTTTTCGGAATAGTCTGAGTTCGGGGTTTCAAGCGTATTGACATAAGAAATGTCTTTCCATCCAAGCATTTTCCGTAATTGACAGATTTCTCCTGCATTCAATTCTGCCTGTGCAGCAGTTCCGTATTTGAGCGGGCCGTAATTGATCCAGAAGCCGTTTTTCTGGGCCGTTGGCTTGGTCAAGTGACTAATGCGGTCGAAATAGTCCATGATATTTTCTGCAGTGTCAATGAAAAAAACAGACACAATCACCACGTTTTTGTAAGTGTCGATTTTTGGAATTTTACAGTATCGAAAGTCATCGATGGTAAGGGTTAAGTTAGAAGGCCGCTCCACTCCCGTAGGAACACTTATTTCGCGGAACTGTGCGTTGGAGTCTAGAAAATTCAGGTTCGTATGAGCATACGGAAGGACCTCAACGTTGGAAGGGCTAGTTCCGTTCGACTTCACTTTCAGGTAAATGAACTCGTTGCATGCATGCATAAGCCCACTGAACTCCACTGCATGCACAGACCCATATGGTTTATGCGTAGCAACTTCGTGGGCCACACGGCCCAAGCCTGAGCCTGGAATAATGATGCAGGAGTCTTGAACCTCATTGTCCGGTATCACGAAGTCTAGCTGGTCAGTCACATATCTCAAAAGGGGAGCAATTTCTGGCTGGGGAGAGGCAGATTCAGATTGTGGAGCTTTGCCTGAATAATTGGACCAATCCCGGATAAAATGGCCTAAACTCTCGACAACACGATAATTCAGTGAGGAATTGGTGTTGCTGCGCTTGTTCATAGTATCCAAGTCCTTGTATGTAATGTGATATTTTTCCTTGACAGCATCTGCTATCAGATCGAATACTGATTGATTGCGAGAAATGCAGGCATCGATATTTTTCAATTTGTTCAAGTACCCCACATCGGTACATAATTTCTGTTGTCTCCATGACATCATTTTGAAGAGGCGTTTGCGGCGTTCATTGATTTGTTTCAGGTTCTTGGTATAGTCCCGTAACGAAACCAACGCATGTAGGAGTTCTGACTGAGATTGGGCCGATAATGTTGAAAAGGCAGTTTTGGAGTCATTGGCCTTGATTTCTTGGGAAAGCCGCCTTGGTTGCTCCACAAGCACGCAATGAAATTTTTCAATAAAGTTGAGACGAGACACCATCAAGATAAAAAGTGCCCCACTGACAACGAAGGGGATGTGAGAGTTTCTGACGGTGACCAAATCAACCAAGTAATAAACTAATATGCAGACAAAAGTGATTAGGGTAACAGGCTCTGCATGAGTGAAGCGGAGCTGATTCATCATGGTCCGTGACTGTTGGCAAAGCGCGACGCATCAACTAATACTTAGGCGCGCGTGGCTGACATTTAACACACCGAGCATGCAAGGTATCAGCATGCCCAGGATATTGTAAAGTAGGAGTTTCTGAAATCACATGATACTTTGAGCAAAATATTTCCATAGCCAGTAATGCACAACCACTACTGCACAACCAATCCTGCAATCTGACGGAATCCCTTTAAGGTGTAATTGATAGGTGCCCTGAGAAATATTTAAAGTCTGGATAATCAATACCTTAAAGTCGCCACTAATAAAAAATATCGCGGAATACCTTAAAGCTGAGAATTGCAACTCCCGAAACCTAATGATTAATGGACAACCTTTGGTTTTGTATAATCTTGGCGGTTAATAATTTGTTAGCAGTAAAGCATGTTGTATCAGAATCTTTTGTGGCCTTCAACTTTGGTTTATGGTATTTTTCCACCAATTAAATCAGCTTTTCAAAATTTTCGACACCCTCTACGAAAGATGCGGATCTTCTCCTTTTATAGACCTTTCAGGGGCCTAGAAATGCAAGTGGTTGCAAATCGACATGCGCAAGGCACTGCGACACACAATATGCACACAAATGCGTCATTGTCAGCCCGTCTTCGGGATTTTGTCGCGACATTTGAAACACCACTGCTACACACGCCTTCCACAGACGTATATAAACGTTGTTCCCGCCCTTATTTTATTTGCAGCAAATTTTATCTTTCCGTCGTTCATACTTCTTTCTTTGTTGTCTTTTCTGTGCAATGTCGGAGTTATGTCAGATCCTCTACTCCGAGGAATACTTGTCGTTAATGAAGTCGCTCAAGCAGTCGCTAGAGAATAAGGTTTATAATGAGGAAGCGCTTCAGTTGACAGAACAAGTGCTTGAGATTCTTGCGTCTCATTACACCACTTGGCATTATCGGTTTAAAATTATCACCAACCTCAAAAAAGACCTTTTCGAGGAATTGGATTGGTGTGAGACGATTGCGTTGGAAAACGAGAAAAACTACCAGATCTGGAACTACCGCCAGTTAATTATCGAGGAAATCCTAGCAAACGCACATTTGGCAAGCAAATTTTCGGCAAACAGAGAGTTTCCCATTTTGAATGTCATGCTCGAGCAGGACCCCAAGAACCATCACGTATGGTCTTATAGAAAGTGGTTAGTGGAGAGATTCAACATTTACGACGACCCGCACGAATTGCTTTTTATCACAAAGTTGATTGATTTAGACTTGAGGAACAATAGCGCATGGACTTACCGGTTTTTCTTAAAGTTCAAGGGACGCCCTCCCACAAAAGAAGATGTTTTGGCAGAAATTGATTATGCAAAGGAAAAAATCGCCTTGTGTACACAAAATGCTTCTTCTTGGAATTACTTGAGAGGCATTTATGCCGAAATGAAATACAATATTAGCGAGCTTGAGAGTTTCTGTGAAAGTTTTGCTGATGTTGAGAATCAGTTGGTGCTGAGCTCGTATGCTCTCGAAATCCTTGCAATAATAGCAAAGTCGCAAAAGAATTTTGATCGGGCAACCCAAATCTATGAAGTTTTGTCATTGACTTATGATCCAATCCGTGTGAATTATTGGAACTACCTCAAACGCACTTTATACTAGGTATCGTGGTGTTCCTTGGCTATGAACTGCCGAATGACCCTCTGATTGGTTCTCTCTTAGTGTGATATCCATTATCAGAATGGATAAAAATGCATTAGTCGTGTAACGGCCAATCTTTCAATTTATCAAATTGCACGTGAATTTACATTCTCCTTAGTGCATTGCAAGTGATGTGGCTATTCTTAGGGATGTCTTTGACGGTCTTTGTTTCATTTCTGATTGGGAATTCCAAAGTGTCGGCATATCTACTCCTGCAAGAATTTTTGAAGCCCCGTGGTTGATTAGAAATTGCGATTAGTAGTCATGGCAATGAATTTACCGGCTATTCCAGTTTATCTTGAAGATCTTTTAAGTGTGCACAGGGGGTGGTGTCGCATACACGGTGCGAAAATACGAAGGGAATAGGAGCAAACGAGGAGAACAAAGAAAGGAGAGCGGGGAGAAAGCAAGAGAGAGCAAGAGACAGTGCAGCAGAGAAAACAAGGATTAAAAAGAATATTTTTCTTTTCAGGAGCTATCAGGTTTCTATTGTGTGACCTTGATGTGGCATCCATCCTGCAGTTGCAATTTTTCTATTGCAGACAATTGTCAAAATCCGAGCTGCAACACAGGGTGGTTGAGGGCTCAAGGTCTTTGCAATTTCATGGCTTGATATTGATGTTGATATTGATGTTGATATTGATGTTGATATTGATGTTGATATTGATGTGATATTGATGTGATATTGATGTGATATTGATGTGATATTGATGTGATATTGAGGTTGATATTGAGGTTGATATTGAGCATCACTTGATCATCACTTGATAATCAGGTTGATATTTGACTTGATCACTTGATCACTTGATATATGGAATTTTCCAGACATGAACTGATATTTTTGACAACGGATGTCGGGGTTGTGTGCAGAATGATCCCGTGATCGATGTGCATGCTTGCATCATGAAATGCATTGACAGAAATATGGTTTTTCTCCTGACCATGGTATGATAATGAAAACAAGTTCCAAATTGGCAAATTTTTGCGCTGTTTTCAAGTGAAAGTTAACTTGAGCAGTTCAGGAGATGCAACATCAATGATTTCAGGAAATGGGTTGATACCAAGAATAGTGAGGAAGACAGAAACAGATGCGACAATCAGCAATTTAAGCAAGTTTTATTCCCAGTGAAATCACCAAGTGTTCTAGATGGGTTTACAAGACCAAAACTAGTCCTAATGAAGTATATTCCCTTCGGAATTATACATGGTATCGATTGTCAATTAGAGGAGTGGTGAGAATTTAAGAAGTTCAAGTGGCAGTTTTGGCCGAGAGGTCACGTGGGACGGAACAGTGAAACATTGGCGAAGGTAAGTTAAGGCAAGCTCGGAAAAGGAAGCCAAAAACGGAATACCATACCTTAAAAGGTTTAGATCAAGTAACGGCAGGGAGATGAAAACGCCACAGAAGCACGGAATCATTTACGCATTAGATCGGTTGGTTGCAGGCTCTAGGGATTTTTTTCGCGGGGCACGGTCTGGCCCGCCTAGACTAAAATGGAAATTGCAGCAATGAAGATGCCGTGCGGAATATGTGTGCAGTCCACGTCCGTTTCGCATGTGCGCAGACTGCAGACAGGGCTGATTTACTGTGGCGGCTGCAGCTAATGCTGATAGTGGCACTGCACAGAGCATGATATGGTGGTGACTGCACAATTAAGGATCAAGTCTTTTTAATTTGCAGGCATTTTCAGCCGGCGTGTTGGGTTGAAATTTTCAACCATTCTGCATGCTATATTAGCTTATATGCATATAGAACACGCACGATATGATGCTCCTGCATGTTCTATATGCATGTGCTAGGCACGATTTGATGCTCCTGCAGATCAAAGGCTTTTAGCCGATGCCAACCAGAAAAAACGATAGCATTTGGCACTGTGCACTGGGGTATGGTCGCTATTATGCATGCATATGAATTCCGTTTAGTTGAGTCTATGCTGAAACGGTCTAGACCCATCATTCTAAGGGACCTGCATACAATGTCTATTATTCATTTAAGTCAGCTCAGACCATCATGTGCGGAAACTGACGCATTGGCGATTCCTTTGATTCCGGAATCCACAATTTCCGCTCAAAACAATGCACATGTGACGTGTTATTTTCAGGCCTACTCCGCACACCCGTACCTCCGGGCCAGATTCCCAATTCCCTCACCCCTCCCTCACCCCTCCCTCACCCCTCCCTCACCCCTCCCTCACCCCTCCCTCACCCCTCCCTCACCCCTCCCTCCCCCCTCCCTCACCCCTCCCTCACCCCTCCCTCACCCCTCCCTCACCCCTCCCTCACCCCTCCCTCACCCCTCCCTCACCGCTCACTTTTCCATGCCTGGTGACTTTTTCCCCATCCGCGTATAATTATTATACTATTGACGTTGGGGTTTCTACCCCGAGAAGAGCCTAAAATATATACGTCATTCGCCTGCATATAGAGCAAGACTGCATGCGTCGCTATATGCTATATAAATGTAGAGCTCCTATTAGGGAAATTTTTGGAAGGAATATGAAGCTAATGTGCTTTTAGAGTAGGGGCTGCTACTTTTTACCGCTATGCGTGATAGTACTTGCAGGTACTTCTGGATGGATAGTAGGAGTGTGGTGGTGGTTGCGAGCACTAAGATTGTCAGTATCGGTAGCGACGTGCCTGCTGATGCCTGCTGGTGCCTGCTGGTGCCTGCTGATGCCTGCTGATGCCTGCTGATGCCTGCTGATGCCTGCTGATACCTGCTGATACCTGCTGGTGCCTGCGCGTACTTGCGTGTTCTTTCTTTTCGAGGAGGCATTGTGAATTGCAGAATTAGAAGATGGTACCACACCCGCTGGATATTTCCTGAGGCCACCATACATAACTTGGTCCATCGCACGCTCGAACAATACGCACGCACTAAGCACATGTGCATACCACCAATCTGTAGATAGATGCGTAGTACTGCAGTCCTGCAATGACGCCCTCGCGCATATTCACTCTGTCACACCAGTGAAACACATCCCGAAGGGCGACGTTTAGTAGCGAAATTTGTGGCCCTTCACTACTGATCATTACACTACACTTTTCTTTCTCTTCTAAATGACTGGCAGATCTTGGAATGGATCAGTTCCTCCTCCTCCTCCTACTTCTCCTCCTTCTTTTCCTCCTTCTTCTCCTCCTCTTTCCCCCCTCCTTCCCCCCTCCTTCCCCACTATTAACACAAACTAATTTCATTCCCTTGGATACAAATTAGAGCCCCCCTGCAGGAACCATTCCCTTTTTTTCCCATTCCTGCCATATTGTGATAGTTTCGGGCTTATGAATTTATTTTTGTTTGATTTCCCCCAGCGGCTATTCGGGCGCCCTTTGCACTTGCACTTGTCCTAGCACCGCGCGACACGCTTTCTGTATGCACTCGTGGATTTCATATCTGGTCTTATCACATCTCAATATACCGTTGCATATTTTACCATCTGATTTTTACCTATTGATTTTTACCTATTGATTTTACCTATTGATTTTGCTTATTGATTTTGCTTATTGATTTTGCTTATTGATTTTGCTTATTGATTTTGCTTATTGTTTTTACCTATTGTTTTTGACCTTCTGATCTTGACCTTCTGATTTTCATCCACTTTCTTTGTTTTCCTGTGAATCGTGCGGTGGGACTTTTTATAACCTGTGCATATCCTTTTATTTTAAAGTGCGAATTTGCAAGTTTGAGATATTCGATTTCCCGAGTTTGAGATTGGGATTTGCGTGAGATTGAGGCTCTGAAAATTGGCTTTGAAAGTCCTGAAAATTGCGTTCCTGAGATTACTGAAATTACTGAAATTACTCATCTGAAGTCAACTGAAATTACTCACCTGAAACACCTGAAACACCTGAATCACCTGAATCACCTGAATCACCTGAATCACCTGAAACACCTGAATCACCTGAAACACCTGAAACACCTGAAATTACTAACTTGCTGAATTTCCTTCCCGTTCCATCAAGAAAAGAAACGTGCGAAATTCTGACATACTTGAAACTCAAACGTCATACACTCACTTGAAACTCAACCGTCAAACATACTTGACTGACAGTTAAGGTATCATAAAAGTGTTACCATCCCCGATCCACCTGATCAGTTTACGCCATCACTTAATTGACATTAGTTGATCTGATTTCATCTGAGTGTTTTCCTTCCCTTCTGATCTTCTACTCAACATCTCCCCTAATCTTCATTTCTCATGAGTGGCTTACGAATCGTCCTTGAAAAACCTCATTCTTCTCAGATACTACGATCTGACAACGCAATATCCTTGCGCCAAGCTGATTCGTCTGATGAATATATCAATTCCGAATCGCTTCTCCCGCCGTTGCCTGAAAGTGAAGAGGAGATCTCCAACTCCGTGTCTTCCCTTGTTCCCTCAACAAGTATATCTACGCTTCCATCGATTCTACAATCAAGAGCTTCGGCTCAAAGTCGTGTTGTTTCTTCTCCGTCCACTTTGAAAGAGTACCAACAATGTCAGGATCCATGCTTCATTGAAGGCCTAGATTTGCTGTCGCTTAACGTGGATGTGTCTGCGTTTGCTTTCCCTCTGATGGATCCTCCGTCTCCCGTGCAATCCACGTTTTCTTCAGCTTTGTGCAAGTCCAACTCGTCCACGTCCATCAATTACTCCCCGTTGAAACGCTTAAAAAGCCTCAAGAAAGGTCTTCAAAGGTTCTCGCTCTCGAGGAAGCCTTGCGCCACTTCAGTACTGCCTCAAATCCCTGAATTGTCTGTTTGCACTTCTACGCCTTCTCCTGTGCTGCTTACGCCTCAGCAAGCCCTGGTCAAGCCTTTCATATACCCTATCCAAACTGACACGTGTCTCCATGATGCCAGCCTGCTGTCTTCTACCGGTGAAAGTTTGAGATCGAGCACTTTCAGCTCACTGGTCCCTGCCTATAGTAATATAGGCCATACTAGCCAGACCTCGGCACCCATGGTTCCATCGCATATTCCCACGTCCAGCCAAGGTCTGTTGTGCCAAGGTCTGCTGTGTCAAGGTCTGCTGTGCCAAGGTCTGCTGCTTGTGGCCAAGTCCAGAAGGAGAACAACCTCACAGTCTAACTCGGCTACTTCCACCACTCCTCCTTTTTCACTGCCCATCATCACGTTATCCGAAAACCTTTCAAGCACAAAGAAAAACATCGTGACCATTGAACAGAGCTTTTTTGATAACTTGCTGGCATGTACTAACTCTTGCCACCAAGTTACCGTTGACGGTACGGTGGATAGTTTATCGTTACTCAACACCAGCGATGACTTGATTGAGTATCTGACTTACTTGAGCCAGCACAAGAAGTACGTGGAGACGGCATATGAGATTTCCATGTCAAAACTCTCCAACTCGGGCTGGTGTTCCGACCAAGACATTGAAAACCTCGTGTTAAACCGAGACTCTATGGTTAGGGAGATTGATACCAAACTACTTCAAATCAAGGAGAAGTTGAATTCGGAATTTAATGTTTCCATTCTCAACAATGATGATGATAAGACTGTTCCACGTGACTTCAAGGCCACCTTAAGTCCTACCTTAAAGGATTTGGAGAGCAGATGCTTATTTTCTGCCAACACCAATGTTTTTTTATGAGCTGCCAACCAATCATTTTCAAGAATTTAGTCAATTCAATGACCATGAAAGGGAAGAAATAAATGGGAGGTAGAGCTTTAAGAGAAAAAACAGGGGCGATACGAGAGATGACTTCATCAAACCATTGGGTTTATGCATTTTGATACCTACTTTATAGAGTTTGGCTTGTGTGCAGGCCAGACGAGACCAGATAATTCACGGCAGCGAATGCGGAGAAACAATGTAGATTGTAGACTTGGGTTGGGGTCGAGAAGCGGAGCGAGTCAGGGCTCATGACATGGTCGAAGGTTGTAACGGGCTCGTAACTGGGTCGTAACTGGGTCGTAACGGGCTCCTAACCGGCTCCTAACCGGCTCCTAACCGGCTCCTAACCGGCTCCTAACCGGCTCCTAACCGGCTCCTAACCGGCTCCTAACATGACTCGTTAAACTGGCAGAACCTTTTAGGTGGCGTGAACAATTGGGTTAAGTAATGGCCAAATCGGCATGTTCTTCCTAAAACGGAAAGTCCCTCCTAAAACGACAATACAAACTATGTACTTCCAAATGGGTTAATTAATAACCAAGTAGAATAAGGCAAGTTCAAACCGAATAGTAAAATAAGAGTTATGTGTGGAAAAGTAGAGTAGACAAGTCTGAGCCTGTCGAATAAACTGTAGACTAAACAATAAGATAATTAGACAATTTGACAGTAGAGTCGACAGTAGACTAGACAATTTGACAGTAGAGTCGACAGTAGACTAGACAATTTGACAGTAGACTAGACAATTTGACAGTAGACTCGACAGTAGACTAGACAATTTGACAGTAGACTCGACAGTAGAATAGACAGTAGACTAGACAATTTGACAGTAGACTCGACAGTAGACTAGACAGTAGACTAGACTACTAGACAATTAAGCACAAATCAAGTATGTTTCGAAAAGGCAGAATCCAGAAAAACCATCGATGGGAAAATCCAGTATGAGTCGTTTTTCGAAGTTCATCTAGGTACTCTTTCCCCTTCAGTCGACCATTGTATCGGACGGTAAAGTGAATGAGCACCATCTCATTGAAGAAGAAAGGGAAAAAATCAAAAAAAAAAAAGAAAGAGACGAAAAACGCGAAAATATATGTCGGGATGTACGGGTGTGTGTATGAACGTGTGTATGCAGGTATGGGGTACGGGTGTATGAATTAATAAATGTGTGTATTTGTGGTGTATGGGTGCAGGTCAATAAGCAATATGCACATGCGCTCCCTATCTATTCTATATGAGTTCCCTAATTAGTCTAGCTATACACTAAGCCTCACTCCCTGTCAAACTTTATCTTTACCTCCCTGATTCTATAAAGAGATTCTATCGCCGTCTTTCTACCACCGTCCTCCTATCGCCCCTCCTACCGCCCCTCCTACCGCCGCCCCCTATACTACACCATGAGTTCCTGGTATTATAAGTCCTGGTATTATGAGTTGATTCTATGAGCTGATTCTATAAGCTGATTCTATGAGCTGACACTAAGAACTGATACTATTAACTACTCCTAAGAACTGATACTATTAACTACTCCTAAGAACTGATACTATTAACTACTCCTATGAACTGCTACTATGAGCTGATTCTCGCTATTATGTGCTGCTATTCACTGACACTATTAACTACTCCTATGAACTGCTACTATGAGCTGATTCTCGCTATTATGTGCTGCTATTCACTGACACTATAAGTTGATCCTATGAGCTCTACTATATGTCAACGAGTACCTAGGAGGCACGGAGTGACGGATTCACGGTACTTCGTGGATATGTTATATACAGAGCTGTGATTATGAGTTGACCCACCTCGCACTGTCTAAACTCTATGGTCTTGTAAGGTCCAACATACATATCCCTGTATATCAAGATATACTAAAGATTGTATGGAATCTCTTACTATGATACTTCACTCACAGACTTAAGGACACCTATTTGTCCCATCAGAATGGTACTGCGGAAGGCCTCATCGAACAATTCAGGGCAGGGCTCAGTGCGAATAATCTTTTGGTCCGATGCTGTTGTGATATGAGGCGCATATGCAGTATATATACCTAAGTGCCCTGCACTTAATGTTAGATTCTTTTTGATTGTTTAGTACTTCCAAAACTCTGTTTATTCGTGGATCGATTCTCAGAATGAGGAATCCTTGAGTCTTATATAGAAAAGCGGGAAATGTCCGGCGTCCTTTCTCTATTGGGAAATTGGATTCCCGTTATTGGAAACGTCCTTGAGCAATTTAATAGGGAGATATGCCTTCGGCTCGACGCATCCTCGGAGGTATCTCCAAAGATAGGGGAAAACATCATTGCTCCTCTGCCTTTGTCAGGGTCTATGGCAATTCCCGGTCTGATCGCACATCGTACCTGATTACTCCCATGGGTATCACACTACCCATGGGGGATCTGACAGTTAAGGTTCTATTGCATTAGGGCCAAGCCCTCATTTCCCTGGACTGCTGTCCCAAACCGCATTACCCTTTACACTTCTATTTATTGAACTTGCACGACCTCTTCCTATATATGCGAGAAGAATATAAAATATTCTAGGACCTTTTCTGTTCTCTCCACAGACTAGATAAGTACGTTACAGAATGTGACTGAACTCTCTCAGGGGATCTCCTCTAAGGAGTTCTACGAAAAGGTAAACAGATTTAATCCTAAGCTGACCGTTCCAGAAGGGTGGAGCCTTACCAAGGATGCATGCCTCATAGGGAACGGTCAGCTTAGGATTATATCTGTTCATCAGTACCTCAGGTTCACCATATATCAACCATGGTGTACAGTCAGAGATGGTGGAATATCAAGATAAATACTCTATTAGTAGTATTAGACTGCGTGGAAGATTGATTAGCACCTTCAAGGGTCAGGGGAGTACTCTTAGTGAGTCTTGTGAGTCTTGTGAGTCTTGTGAGTCTTGTGAGTCTTGTGAGTCTTGTGAGTCTTGTGAGTCTTGTGAGTCTTGTGAGTCTTGTGAGTCTTGTGAGTCTTGTGAGTCTTGTGAGTCTTGTGAGTCTTGTGAGTCTTGTGAGTCTTGTGAGTCTTGTGAGTCTTGTGAGTCTTGTGAGTCTTGTGAGTCTTGTGAGTCTTGTGAGTCTTGTGAGTCTTGTGAGTCTTGTGAGTCTTGTGAGTCTTGTGAGTCTTGTGAGTCTTGTGAGTCTTGTGAGTCTTGTGAGTCTTGTGAGTCTTGTGAGTCTTGTGAGTCTTGTGAGTCTTGTGAGTCTTGTGAGTCTTGTGAGTCTTGTGAGTCTTGTGAGTCTTGTGAGTCTTGTGAGTCTTGTGAGTCTTGTGAGTCTTGTGAGTCTTGTGAGTCTTGTGAGTCTTGTGAGTCTTGTGAGTCTTGTGAGTCTTGTGAGTCTTGTGAGTCTTGTGAGTCTTGTGAGTCTTGTGAGTCTTGTGAGTCTTGTGAGTCTTGTGAGTCTTGTGAGTCTTGTGAGTCTTGTGAGTCTTGTGAGTCTTGTGAGTCTTGTGAGTCTTGTGAGTCTTGTGAGTCTTGTGAGTCTTGTGAGTCTTGTGAGTCTTGTGAGTCTTGTGAGTCTTGTGAGTCTTGTGAGTCTTGTGAGTCTTCTGGAGACATCTTGGTATATTTGTCTGATTGAATTTATAACAGCGAAGGCTCCTCCTTTTATATTGGAGTGGACCTTCACCCCACTACCCTTTTCGGACTACCCTTTTCGCGAACATTCTTCCTGAGAAATTAAGAGAACAAAGGGCCAACTCATAACAAGTTGGTTTAGCGCGGTGCTCAAACCCCACTCACACTTTGATTCTCAACTCGTGTATATACTGCATATGCGCCTCATATCACAAGAGATAGGCACTGTGATTAGTTGATACGGTGATTATATGCACATAATAAACCTGTACATTCTTTATGACATAAACGACATGATTGATATCAACTTGGATTGTGACGAGACAAGATACTTTATATTGTTGATCTCGCTCGTTGGTTCGGTGCATTTGAGGATTTTGTTACCAGACTCTCATTTTTGGATAAAAGTAATAAATGAAAACAGAATTACCAAATCAATCTTCTCCATATTGAGAGACAGGCTAAGGACTGAGACCCTATGATTCTAGAAACATCAACTCTAAAGAACTCCTCGTCTACATGTAGAGATATACCTCAGTGAAGAAACGATGTATCAATCATTCGTTTTACAAACGTATTTTCTATATCACTCGAAGCTGGTGGGCTGGACATTATAACGAGTTAGAGCAGGACTGGACATTATAGCCAGTTACAGCTGGACATTATAGCCAGTTACAGCTGGACATTATAACCAGTTACAGCTGGACATTATAGCCAGTTACAGCTGGACATTATAGCCAGTTAGAGCTGGACATTATAACCAGTTGCAGCTGGACATTATAGCCAGTTAGAGCTGGACATTATAACCAGTTGCAGCTGGACATTATAGCCAGTTAGAGCTGGACATTATAACCAGTTACAGCTGGACATTATAGCCAGTTACAGCTGGACATTATAACCAGTTACAGCTGGACATTATAACCAGTTACAGCAGCTGGAATTTCCTTGGATTTGCCCTTTTCCCTTTTGCCCAAGTTTAACTTCCTTCTATATGAATTATTTCTTCATAGCCGGCAGCTTAAATTGTGACTCACCTTCTTTCAGATATTCTCCTTTCATGACTTCATTAGTTTCCTGGGTAATTTTACTAGACGCATCGGCGTAGACCAAGGTTGGTGAATTTTCCTTCTTGAGTGACGAATCGCATACTAACTTGACCATGACTGCATCACAGAAAGGCCCGAAATTGATTCTTCTTAAGTCGTTTTGAATGGACGACTTACCATGGATCAGCATTTAACATTGCAAACAACTGGACGGCACAAAAGTTGAGTGATTTATGACCTCAACTGCAAACCACTACTATTCTTGTTTCTGGCACATTGACGAGTCACTAGTAAACCTTTGAGAAATATAGGAACGTCGTAATATTAAAACACTGGCCAATTTCTTTCTTTATCCCTTTTTATGGGTTCTTAGGTACCTGGACTAGTTGAATAGTGTCCTGGTGGATCCGTCGAACAAGTGAGTGCGCTGGACGACTTGGGACTGAAAAGAATATTCTCATGGGACTACTGAGATCACGAACTTACTAATACTAACCTAGAATCAGTACTTAGGTTTTACGGAGTCAAGGTACTTTGTGGATGAGGACATCACAATACATCAACTGCCTTAGACATGAAAAGTATAAGAGTGCTCATCCTTGTATATCAATATATACTAAACAATGCCGTAGGTGTAGAAAAAACACACGTTCATAGCAAACTTGTAACTTGAAACCACATTATCACATCTCAATTCAACTGTCAAGTATCAATTCTGAAACTTAGTCTGCCACTGAAGAATATTGTACTATACCAACTTCTTCTGTCTCAATGTCACTGCACGTACGTGGTGTACTGATCCACTATGGTCAAAAGTAAATCTGCGTCACTGCAAAAATTCCCACATAAATGTGTGTAGAGGATATCATTGTTTGTGGCTTTGATATGACGTATATCGTTCCTCAACGATGTATGTCTCGATTGATCTTGCCTTGGAGTCTTGTAAGGTCTCCAGTCTTGTAAGGTCTCCAGTCTTGTAAGGTCTCCAGTCTTGTAAGGTCTCCAGTCTTGTAAGGTCTCCAGTCTTGTAAGGTCTCCAGTCTTGTAAGGTCTCCAGTCTTGTAAGGTCTCCAGTCTTGTAAGGTCTCCAGTCTTGTAAGGTCTCCAGTCTTGTAAGGTCTCCAGTCTTGTAAGGTCTCCAGTCTTGTAAGGTCTCCAGTCTTGTAAGGTCTCCAGTCTTGTAAGGTCTCCAGTCTTGTAAGGTCTCCAGTCTTGTAAGGTCTCCAGTCTTGTAAGGTCTCCAGTCTTGTAAGGTCTCCAGTCTTGTAAGGTCTCCAGTCTTGTAAGGTCTCCAGTCTTGTAAGGTCTCCAGTCTTGTAAGGTCTCCAGTCTTGTAAGGTCTCCAGTCTTGTAAGGTCTCCAGTCTTGTAAGGTCTCCAGTCTTGTAAGGTCTCCAGTCTTGTAAGGTCTCCAGTCTTGTAAGGTCTCCAGTCTTGTAAGGTCTCCAGTCTTGTAAGGTCTCCAGTCTTGTAAGGTCTCCAGTCTTGTAAGGTCTCCAGTCTTGTAAGGTCTCCAGTCTTGTAAGGTCTCCAGTCTTGTAAGGTCTCCAGTCTTGTAAGGTCTCCAGGACTTTCTCGTCTATCCTCTCTGCCACTCTTACTGCTTCTTCATTCCATCCTTTTTAAACACCATATTATACAATAATATGATACCCCTCTCAGTGTCCCTCACATGCCCTTCTGTTGAAAATCAACCGCTATTTATGCACGTCGCTAAACTGACTTGTTTCAAGACGGCGTTTCATCTCGTAATTGACATGTCTCAATGAATAATACCAATTTGACAATGACTTATATCAAGATGCCAACACTTGCTAAGACTCGTTCTCACGTGTCATGCAAGTTTTCCTCTTCCTATGCACTCTTGAAATTGACAAGAAATGCTGACTAGATGCACACACCCGTACACAATATACATTAGTCCCATCGCCCTTTAAAAGGTGCCGGATATTTTGCAATTCCACAAATTAGCACATTTTCACTAACAACCCGAATAAATTTCTCCATCATATCTCCACAAATCTCCATCAATCTTAGGGTTTAGATGCGTTGGCGCACCTGAATTCCCCGTCTCCCCATGGCATAAACTAGCTCGCCTCGCAGCTTGTGGCTCATTTGGCGCATACTCATTGTCCAACGCTTAAGGTATCGAGGATGGTGCGCTGCGTGCAGTACATCAGGCCATTTAGGATCGCGGCAATCACCTGATTCCCATTTAGTATATGAGTAGGCCATAAAGACTAAGAGAATGAAGTGTTTCATTTTCTTGATAGTTATTTGGATTGCTCACCCATGGGCCTTCACATTCTAAACTTATTGGATAATGGATCCACAAAATGCCTTCCCGATTATAACCTCAATGGTTTAAGGCTTAATTCCAAATTTAAGTTTCGCCAGAAAATCGGAGCTGGCACTTTTGGCATGATTTATCTTGTGGAAGATTCGGCTGGGAAACACTATGCCGCCAAAATCCTTTTGAGGGAACGAGGTAGCTCGGCGGAATCAAATACCGAGCTTGTATACAGGACCTTTGCCCTGTGTCCGACTGTGAAGGAAGTTCCATTCGACACATTGTTGGCATGGGAGGACTCGGAGACGCATGTGCATGTAGGCACTTCCAAACAAGCAATTGATTGTGTGAATTCTCCTCTCTTCCATGAACTAGCTCTCCACTTAAAGGTTCATCTGCATCAAAATGTCGCTACACTTTATCATGTGTACACTGTGCAGGACATCGCTATTGTCGCCGTCATGGAGTATTTCTCCGATGGAGATCTCTTTGGTGCCATTATTGATGGCAAAATTTTCAGTAACCCACCCCCTTCCCAAAATCGCCAACTCCTCATAAAAAACTGCATGTTACAGCTCATAGATGTCATCCAATATTGCGCACTGCACAGTGTCTACCACTGTGACTTGAAGCCTGAAAACATCATGGTATCTTATAATCCAGCTCACGTGCGCAAGTCAAATGATCCCGTGGACTATGATGAGCTCCGTATATCTTTGATTGACTTTGGCCTTGCTATGTCTTCGGAATGGGTATGCTGCAATGTGTGCCGAGGCTCCAATTTCTATATGGCTCCCGAACGCATCGTCAACTTCAATACCAATAAGTTAGTCAATTCGCTTTTGGACATGGCTCAGTTCCGCCGTGCTTGCTCGGACCTGACAAACGACCTGGTGTTTTTCCCCACCTTGGCCGGAGATATTTGGTCCTTGGGCGTGCTATTCATCAATATCACGTGCGCCCGCAACCCATGGCCCATTGCCAATATTGATGATCGCCATGATGTATTTTTCACTTACATCTCTCGGGACAAGTTTGTGTTGCTGACCATCCTACCGATTCTGAAACAGTTCAATGAATTGTTGAACCGCATTTTTATGTTGAATCCAAATGATAGAGCCTGCTTGACATCTTTGGCACAAATGATTCGGGCATGTGACTTTTTTAATGATAACCCAACCCCTTTAGAATCTTCTGATCCCATTTTAGACGACCTTCAAATGGAATTCAATCTTATAAAAGACGTTCCTAAGAGATCATATGCTGATATTGCAATCTGCAAGCAGCAGCTACGAGCCTTTGAGCCCTATGATCACCTGAGATATGTCAGTTAGCAAAAGATGAGAGAACTGAATAATGAAGATTTGGAACCACCGTTTCAGTTAATTTGTAATCTTTTTGAGTATAATTTAAGTGACATGCTCTGATCTAGTGAGAAATTGTCCTGTAGTTTGTTCACTGCACTAATCGGTCGTGGGCCCAGTTCCCGTGACTGGCCCGGGGCAAATCTTCCTCCGGTATATTCTCCACTGAATACTTGTCAAATTCTGCAAAAACTCGCGCCATGGGGTCCGAATACCATCGCCGATGCATATAATCAAACCAGCCCAAGTGGCCGCCCACCAGAGTCAAGATTAAATGCGTGTAAGGATTTAACTTAACCTCTGATTTTGGCAAGCTCTTGGATCCCACAATCGGATCGTCCTGTGAACTCATAATGATCGTGGGCACTCGGACATTCAATAAGCGCTGGTCTGGTGACGCGTGTCTGTAGTACTCCAGAGCACAGTTGAAGCCAAAGAGCGACGAGGTAAAGTTATCATCAAAATCACGTAGCGTATGGAGCACCATAGAGCTTGGGTCAGACTTGTAGCGAGCAATGACTTCATGGTGTTGGAGCAGGCCCTCATAGTGCTGGTCTAGTAACTTGAGCAAATTCTGACACATCTTGGGCGAGTACACTTTGGAACCAAAAAAAGAATCCATCAATGCCGTGGAAGCCTGTGAGAAATCCCACGGAGACCCCATGATAGCAGCCATCTTAATGTTGGAGCATACTGACACGCCTTCCTGGCCCAAGTAATTTGCAATGATGGAGCCGCCTAGGGAGAAGCCAATCAAGAAAATGCGTTTTTGCGGCCATTTCTTCAAGATATGCTCATTTATCAAGTAGCGCAAGTCGTTGGTCCACAAGCCACAGAATAACTGCGGTGATGTAATGGTGTGGTTGGCACAGCCACGGGCATTAAGCACAAGCCCATCAAAGCCGTAAGTTTCCGTGGCCCTATACACAAAAGCACGCAAGTACGATTCGTACGAGCCACCTGCAAGCCCATGGAGCGCCAACACAAGCGGTTTGTCGTTATCCAAAAGCGCCTGCTCCTTCAGTGGGTCCAAGTACTGCGTGCGGGGCGGCAATGGGTACTTCTGTGAAGGCGGTTTAAATTGGAGATGGTCATCATTTGTCTCGTCGTATTTTGCCACTACATAGTCAATAGCAAACGTGGATTGGCCATTCCACCTGTCATATGGCATGTTATCACCAGCCACATGATAGAAATATTTGTCAGATTGAACGGTGACGATGCGCCGTTTATAATAGACCTTATCAATGGTTTCAAACTTGTTAAGGGCGGTATAAGCGGTCTGGGAATGGCCACTGGAAAGGAGGGGGTTGACATAGAAGAAGGCGCCGGGAGCAAACTCCGGAGCAACTTCGGCAATGATGTCGGAGGCGAGGGCACGTGATTTCGCCATAGTGTTATTTTCCTTTACTTTGACATTGGTAAAGAAGACAGGGCGGTTGGGGGTGAATGTGGAAACAGTGGATTTGAAGAATTGAGAGACCATTTAAGTAGTAGAGAAGTTTCGCATTGAGAGATATAGGGGTTGCAGGATCTACAAGCATGTGACACATCACGTGATGCATGTCATCCTTCATTACATCCTTCATGACATCCTTCATGACATCCTTCATTACATCCTTCATGACATCCTTCATTACATCCTTCATGACATCCTTCATGACATCCTTCATGACATCCTTCACATCTTTCATCACATCCTTCATTAAATGTCCTTCATTGATTCTCACTGATCACCCCTAAAATACTTGTCATAGTTCATCATAGTAAATCTGAATTTTACATTGCCAGCCTGCATTCGCCTCCAGGCCTCGCTCAACCCCTCCTCGCTAATGTCAATAGTCTCCACCCATGGCTTGATGTCGTGCTCGGCTGCAAAGTAAGTCATGTACTGAATCTCTTCAACCGAACCAATGGCTGAACCCATCACGGAAAGGTTCTTTTTGAGCAATGCAAATGGCGCAAGCTCAAGCTTCTCGGACGCGGGAGGAGCAGTGATATAGATCATCTTCCTTCTAGGCTTAAGCATTTCCAAGGTCTTGTCGAAAGCAGATCCGCTGAACGAGGAGCTGGTATTCACAAGCACATCCACGGTATTGGCAAACTTGGTTACAAAGTCGGAGTCGTCGGTGGCGGCATAGTGGTCTGCTCCAAGTTCTTTGGCCACTTTCTCCTTGGTGGAGTTCCTGGACACAGCTGTAACCTCAGCTCCGAGTGCCTTGGCAAAGAGAATGGTCATGTGGCCAATACCTCCAATTCCTAAAACCGCCACCCGCGTGCCCTTGGTGACTTTGGCCTGGAGAAGGGGCGAGAAGCCTGTGATTCCTCCACAAAGAAGCGGCGCCACATACTTGGACTCAAGCGAGTCGGGGATTTTGAAAGCAAACTTGGAGTTGACTCAGATATGCGACGCATTGCCTCCAATAGTATTCAACCCCGACTCGGGGTACTTGCCAAAGTAAGTGCCCACTATATTGGAGCAATTGTTCTCGAGTGACATTTTGCACGCTGCATAGCTATCATCACAATCTGCTTGAGCGCCAATTCCGACACAATCACCCAACTTCAAGCCCTCTTTAGCGTTAGGGCCAATTTTGACAATCTTTCCTATAATTTCATGACCTACCGCCACTGGCCAATATGGCCGACCCCAATTTCCGCTTGCAGCATGAACATCGGACCCACACACTCCACACGCCTCAATTTCTACATCCACATCATAATCCCGAAAATCTTGAGGTTTGTATTCGAAATTCTTTGGGTTTAACCAGTCATCATAATCCACAACTCCAATAGCTTGAAATGATTCTGGGTACATGATAAAGTTAGGATAAGGGGTAATTTGTTGGTGTTGGTGATTTGTTGGTGTTGGTGATTTGTTGGTGTTGGTGATTTGTTGGTGTT
>NLAU01000902.1:0-18953 GCA_002370875.1 Metschnikowia arizonensis | reverse complement strand
TTGTTGAGTTATTGACTTGTTGAGTTATTGACTTGTTGAGTTATTGACTTGTTGAGTTATTGACTTGTTGAGTTATTGACTCATTGACTTTTGACTTGACTTGTTGATCTTTCCTTTACTGTTTAATCATTGATAACTCATTATTTCCATTGCATTTAATTGTTACAAGTGACTCGCTCTTAATCATTACCAGTGTCGATTTACTTGTTTCTATTTTTTAGATTTCCACTACAATTTCTTTGATTCATTGATCAATTTTGTCCATTAGTTGGCTCTGCTATATTACCATATCCTAAAGCTTGCCTGAAATGCCCATTTTTGGCGGAGAAAAACCGTTTACTTCCGTCACAGTCAAGGTCAACCAGCTCTGTACTCCTAATAGAAATTCCGATTTGGGAGATGACTCCATGGAAATATACCTTGAGCAGTTGATCTCACTCATCAAGCTCCAGACTACCGGAGCGTCTGAGGCCGCAAGGGCTATTCGGAAAAAGATCAAATACGGCAATAGCCCCGAGGAAATGCTCCTTGCGCTGAACTTGCTTGAGCTTATGGTGCTCAATGCAGGACCCAAGATTGGCCGTGTGATTGCAGGCGATGACAAGTTGGCTGAGCTCTTACGGGGAATAGTTTCGGGAACTGCTTCAACTGGTGCTGGCACTGTGTATGACGCAGCGGTAGTACGGAGGTTTCGAAACTTAGCCATTGGCTGGAAATCCGAGTTGCACGACTTGGATGGGTATAAGCCATTGGCCAGTTTATGGAAAAGCGTGCAACGGAAATCGAAGGCTAAAGGGAGCCCTCTTGAATCGGCCGATTCCAATTTCCCTGACTATAATGAATCTACCAGGAAGGCTGCTCCTCCATCAATACACAGGAAGACAGCTCCACCAATACCCAGGAAGACAGCTCCACCAATACCCAGGAAGACAGCTCCGTCAATCCCCAAAAAGTCACCACACCTGATTCAAAAAGAGGACGGCACTTTTGCTGAAAAGTCCCAAAAGAGCAGTCAGTCTTGGGGCTTTTCGAGAAAATCCAAAAAAAACAAAAAAAAGACATCTACAAAAGGCAAATACGCCGACGAAGAATATAAGATCCCTCAGATCAACTACAAGTTGGAGGCACCTAAAATCAGAGAAACCATTGCTAATTGTCATACTCATGCTACGGCTTTAAACAATATTTTGTTGACGCTCCCCGAAACCGTAATTCCTTTTGACGATAAAAAAGCAACAACCGAGTTTGAAAAGTGCAGGAAAATCCGGCATAGAATTCTCCGGTATCTTCAGCTTGTTGGGGCCGGTCAAAGCACTGACAAAAGTGCAGAGGTGGCAAAACTTGACGATGAGTTCTTGGGTGCACTACTTGTTGCCAACGACCAGTTGGTGGCAGTATTTACCAAGTTCGACAGGTTATGTGGATATACAGATAAAAATGAGACTGGTTACCATGAAGAAAGCGATAGCAGCTCAGGGGAAAGCTACTATAGCGAAAGTGAAGATTCTAGTGAAGATTCTGGCGAAAGTGAAGATTCCGTGGCTGAGAGGTTGGAAAACCTTCATATACAGGAAACAAGGCAGAAAACCATACAACTGTTATCAGAAATAGCAACCAGTCCTGACATAAGTGAGTATGCAAGACCACCGGCGATCAGGCAGAATACCAATTTTTCCGTGGGTACTGCAGAAAGCGATCCATTTGGTGATAAAAATGCTACATGATTGAATTGTCAACCATAGATGGGCTTTCTATATTAGGTTATGTGGATATTTTGGATGGCCTTCGTCGATTATCCCAAATGAGCTCCAATGAGTACTTATACATAATCTAAATATAGACATGGCCATTAACACTACTAACACAGCTTTGTTACAACATTTATAGCCTATATAGAGTAGTCATGTTGAGATTATGCACCGCGCTGTTTCAGCATAGGCTGCAATTCTGCATACCCCTCACAACGTTTATGCACCCTCACCCCAAAAGTCTATATAAAGCCTGATTCCCACTTATATCCATCAACAAAAAAACTAGCCAGAGAGGAGGTTTTTAAGATAGTGTATTTAGGATTTATATGATTACTACTGAGCTACTACTGAGACTACTACTGAGACTACTATGACTACTACTGAGGCTACTATGACTACTACTGAGGCTACTATGACTACTACTGAGACTACTATAACTACTATGAGCTGTGACTAGCACTGAGGCTACTACTGAGACTAGTACAGTTTTTTCCAAAACTATTCAACCAGCGCGACAAAATGATTCAAACTAGTGCGACATAATGTTTCCAACCACAGTAGCAAAATGTTTCAAACCAATAATTCAATATGTTTCGTACCCCTTTGGACGAGATTCCCCATGGGTATCGCACTACCCATGGTAAAAATCACCATGTGCGATCAGACGTGGCCATTCCTAGTCTCAGAATTGTCTTTGGCCAGGAGTACAACGGCAATCCAACCATTCCATACTCTCACAAGCAAGTGGTTTCACTCGGACTTAGGACGTGGCAAGGTGGCTTGCACACAAGCGCCAAAAGTCTATATAAACCCCGGGATTCCCAGTGAGTCCGTATAAAGAGTGTACAGGAGCATAGTGAGTAGTAAGGGTATTAGTATAGAGTGCAGGGTTTTGTTGGTGATGATTGTGCGTGCATTTACCAGGTATGGAGAAGTTTATATAAGAGCCGTGGTTCGCACTTTTCAGACGCTGTTATAATCCTTTTTTGTAAGAATAGTCTTTATCATAGGAACAATGTCACAGTCAATGTTTTGATTTGACTTATTAAGAACATTGAAAAAACCATGTTTTGATTATATGCAGGGATCTACGGGTTTATGATTGAAAATGCTCAAAGTTCAAACGTCAAACATGTTTCATCATAGGCTGCAAATTCACAATGTCTATGCATGCTCGCGCCAAAAGTCTATATAAACGCTGATTCCCACATATATATGAACCATTGAAAAATCAAAAATTCCTCCACTAACAAATTACAACCTGATGAATTACCTAATAGAGAATGATATTAATGGTTATCGATGACTAGGTGAATTACCTAATAGAGAATGATATTATTAGTTATCGATAACTAGGTGAATTGACTTTATATTTGGGATAGTTGAGTTGGACGATAGTTGAGTTGGATACTTGAGTTAGTGAGTTAGTGAGTTAGTGAGTTAGTGAGTGAGTGAGTTAGTGAGTGAGTGAGTTAGTGAGTTAGTGAGTTAGTGAGTTAGTGAGTTAGTGACTTACTGACTTACTGACTTATTGACTTACTGACTTACTAGAATACCTGATTAGGATACTTTACTTGAACACTTGACTTGAACACTTGACTTGAACACTTGACTTGAACACTTGACTAGGATACCTGACTTGGATACTTGACTTGGATACTTGACTAGGTCAGTTGACTTAGACACTTGATGTGAACACTGGCTTGGATACTTGATTTGACACTTGACTTGACACTTGACTTGGACAGAGTTGACCGAATTAACTGGTTATACTCCTGGTCTTTATTAAGTATAACTACGGCATTAAATAGTCATCGTTCGATGGTTACTCATTAGGTTATTTATAGCCCAATCACTTGTCAGTCCAGACATTACAACTGACTCGGACGGGCCGCGGCGCTTCCCCTCTCCTAAAGTCTATATGAACCCTTGATTCCCCATTAGTGTGAAGCCATACGAAACAACAGATGTACTCATTATCTGGTGTTAGACCTCATTCTAATATTTCCTCCCCATAGAAGACAGATGAGGACATATTTATTACACATCAGATAACCTCGCATCAACTGGCTAAGTGTCAGATTACGAGGTGTTATACCAGACATATTAACTTGCATGAATCAAACCTTTGATATTGTTAATCCTCCATGTCTATTACTATCAGGTTCATAAGATCAGGTTCCTAAGCTAACTGCAGACGCAGTAAGGTTGTCCAGCTCTCACATAGTCTGGTAGTCTTGTGGTCTTAGTCTTTACAGACAGTCTTAAGAGAAATTGCAGAAAGTGCAGAAAAAGGAGTCAGAAGCAGAGCCTAGTCAAAGAAGTTGCAGATCAATGAGACATCAATGGTGTTTGCTAACAACCCGTACATCCCTAGCACGGGTGTAGAGCCCACTTCGATGCATTACCACTGGCGTCTTTTATAACCTCGTGATATGGCTTCCCCCTTCCAATTAGGTACAAAAGTCAATATCTAACAAACTTGGTCATAGATATCCTGGTGAAGAACCACTAGGTGCAGGTTTGGACGTGATATCAAAGTGTGGTATAATTCACAATAAGCTTAGTCCTAATACCTTAATGTGGGGTATACGACGAACCTTCCCCAGATATTAAACGATTCTTCAGCTTCTCATTGGTGACTACTTAGGATTTCAGGTTGGTGGTATTTTCTTAGATACAGAACGACCATGAATAAGTATACATTGTGATGAAACACGTGAAACACTAGTCAACAGAAATAGTGTGCGGTGTCAATATTTGCTTAATAGTAGACCCAAAATTTCACTCGTTGCTTGTTTATAGCGGGATCCTGCATATAGAACACCCTCGTCTGCACACAGGCCGCGTTGTACATGTTCTCTCTGAAATCCCCGGAAATCCCTAAGATAAAGCCCCTGTGCATCTTTTTCAAGTACTCCAACCCTAGTCACACAACAACTATTCACACCATTCATCTGTACACCCGTTCATCCGTCCATTCGTCCATCCTTCCATCCCACCAGTACACCAGCAACCCCGTACACCCCCCTCATGGCGTCCAAAATCACCCTCCAAAACCAAATTCAACTACCGTCTATTGACGAATTTCGTCTCGAGAATATCCTCAACAAGGTCGTCCAGGAAGAAAAATCCCAGCTTTCAAAGTCCATTTTAAATGTCAAAAACCATTTTCAATCCGATCTTCGACTGCAGCTTCGCCTCAGTTTGACCAGAGAGCAACGAATCCAATACAAAAACATCGAAGTGGAGAAAAAGGCCGATTCGCTCCGAAAGAAAATGAAAACTCGCAAGAAACTTTGGACCAAGCTTACCTCTCCTGACGCCCATGATTTGCCTAATACGGCTGTTGCCGCCAACCATGAAAAGACTGATTCTCTACCGCTGGAGGTGGCATCTCTACACCAGATCGCAGGTTCGATTCTGAGTGGTGTGATTAGTTTGGCATCCCGTTTAAGTGCTTTGGATGTTTGTTTGGGAGGCTCAGGATTCCCGGATTCGGAAAAGTATCCTATGGTGCACAAAATGCTTACTAAGCGTGAACCCGACCACGAAAATCTCAATGCTGCAAGTGATGAAAATGGACAAAATGCCGATGAAATTCCAAACCGACGGGCTTCGGTGTCCAATAATTTCCAGCAAAGTGTCTTTAAAAGAAAGGAAAATAACTCTGAAGCTCTGTTTGACTCTAATCTAAATCATGACCTGTCAGACAACGACTCGGATGAAATCAATTTAGAAATCTTCGAAAATCTCATCAACGACTATAAGCGAAAAGCAAGACTAAAAATGGAGAAGCGATTGGGTGGCACAGACGAATTGGCCAAAACACCGGCTTCAAAGCGGCCCCGAAACCCGCTCCGGCTTCTCTCATCCGGTGGTGAAACCATGCGGTCGCTTGAAACTTCCGTTTCTGACCGCATGGAGAACCCCTTCCTCTCCGCCAAGTCCAGGGCAACCGTTGGCGAGTCTCCAGAGTTAACTCTTCATAAGAAGCTCCGCATTAACGCCTTGCCATTGCCGAGTATGAGAGACCAGACATGCAAATGCTCAAAACAGGATGAGATAAAGGGTAATGATATGGTGAATAAGACTAAAGTCTTTGGGAAAGGAGATGGCTCCGGACTGGTGAATGGACAACAGGAGTGTACTCAAAGCCCGGCCAGAAGTTGCCTCTCCAGATTCCTCTCCAATTACGAGGCCCAAATTGGTGACGTCAGCACTGCAAGTGGTACTTTTGACATGGATTTCGATTCATCTGGAATCAACAGCGACTCGAGCTCAGCGTATCTGGTGGAATTGTCCGATACTTCCGAATTGTTTGCGGGGACCATAGGTGATACTAATGAGTATTATGATTCTCTCCGACGTGGAGTACGGAAGCGGTCCCTGATCAAGCAATTTTCCCGTTTGGGAATCAAAGAATCATCACCCAACTCCAAGCATCAACCGCTGCATCGTACTCTCCAGCCAAAGCAGTCGATTCTCAAGCTCCAAAGAAGAAATCCGTGTGAATACAATGGCGTTGTGCAGGAACATAATAATTTTGTGAACAAACATGATACAAGGGAGAAAGAAGACACTGAAGTGACTGAGCAAGCTAAACAAGCTGAACAAGTGACTCAACAAGTTGACACTGGGAATGAAGCTGACACACTCAAGGATTATAAGGATGACATGTTCCTGAAAAACAGGTATACCATTAGTCCACGTGTATCTTTCGTGATGGAGAACTCAGCTGCTGGTGAAATCTTACGGCATACTGACCTCACCGAGCCTGAAGCCATCAGCAGGCTCCGCAACCTTTTGCTTTAAAGGGGTTACTGGTTCTTCAGACTGTTTCAAGGATTGGAGTATGACAAAAGTGCTACAGTTTAAGCTATTCGAGAAAACGCACAGCAGACTGAGCTGTCAGTCTAAAATTCAATGACTTATCGTCCAAAACTTTTGATTCAACGTGTTATTCTCAACGAGACCAAGCCAGATCCAAGGGTCGAGATGGTTCTTCGTAAGCACCTTGTGCAATGAAGTTTGTCAATTACAACAACTTGGTTGAGATTTTCACAGTTTTTTGGAGTGTTGAGGGATGGTCAATCTGCGGGCACTTTGACCATCTCCTTAATACTCTCTATCCATGGTATGGAAATAGCAGAGTTCAACGAGGATCTGTCCAAATTCTAATTAATGGTTGTTCAAATGGTTCAAAGCATCAAAAGATGGGTATCTTTAGAAACATACTCAGACAGTATAGTTTCATGTATACCCATCGATGTATAATTTTACCCAGTGCAGTTATAATTCTTAGGGATTTAAAACAAACGCTTTGAATAACCAGGATGTGATCTATTTGAAACCAAGACCATATGATTTTCAATCTTATTATGTGTCCTGCTACCATGGTACCTCTAGGAGAGTGGTGACGAAGCCCATCTTCTTTCTGCAGGGAAATGGGGTCTTTGCAACCTTTCATTGACTACCATGGATCCTATGGAGTGCAGAATTACCATCTGGTCTTTACCAGAACTTGGTTAACTCATTAAAGCCATCACCGAAAATCTATGGTATCTGCAAACGCCACGTGTGATGCTTTAATCCTTTTGACTAAGTCATCTAAAGTGATTGTGAAACATGGGTTAATAAATGTTCGCAATGGTTGGTATACCTCCCTACGTGGAGTTTTTACGGGTTACCAGGTTCTAATTTATTGACAATAAATTAAGAAAAAAACCGGACTATCCTCATATCCCTTCAAGGAGGCAGCAAGAAACGAAGACTGTGAATAGGTACGATTACCAGCGAGTATGAGGACACCAGACTATCATTTTCAATGGTATCATCAGTCTTTGTGCTACACCTGACTAATGATCGATTTGATCAGAAACCCAAATACGTCTTCGCTGCAGTCCTCAAGTTCTGAAGAGGTCACCTAGCATTGATAATACTAGGATCCCAATTGTGCTGACCTGCATTTTACAAACGAAAACCTACCAGAGCAATCTATGGTGCCTGCACACTCCCGATGTGACTATATTCACTTTAAACGCTTTTGACTATTCTAAGGTGATCGTTGAATCATGAACTGTTAGGTATAGCTCAACTTGGAGTTTCACTATTGCGATACTTTTGGTGTTTTATAGGTAAGTGACTGCGTATTTTCATTTTGCTTTCGGACGTGTGTGACGATATTGAGTCGTCCTCTTTCATATTTGGGCCATTCCTATATACTTATGTGCAGTCCTTTATATTGGTCGCTTCAACCACTTTTCACTACTACAACTAGTCTATATACATATACTGAAAATACGGTGAGACTTTCCTAATATAGAAGTAGGACTGTCATCTATATTTATGTACTGCATATATGAATATTGTTATGGATGCTCTGACTAATGATAATTCACTTTTCTTGATTAGAGGTGTTTCATCTGACCAATCACAACCTCTCGATTGTACACCATGATAATATATGCTGAGGTACTGATGTTTAATGTAGACACTGAGGTTGCACAACTAATACTATAATAGTATTACTGTCTTTTGGCAATTTCACCAACCAAATAAAAATAGCGATATTCTTTTCGTACCCCGATATTCTGTTCAGTAAATAACCGTCATAGAAGCCCAATTTTGTAGATGGCTGGATGCAGGAATTCGCAGCCATTTTGTCGTGGAAGTCTATGAGCTCCCCACATTTACCATCTCTGCAAGGACATTAAATAGCTTTGACTGTCAAAATGCAAAATAAAATGTAATTGAAATTCCATCAAATATGAGTCTTCTTCGGGATTGTATATTAGGTCACGAACAACCACCAAAACTCAAACTCCAACCAAGGTAAATGTATTGAGCTGGGAGATTTTTGACGCATGTATTTTGATTAATGAGTGTTTAGAGATTAATCAGACTCTCTCTCTCCCTGCGTGTGTGTGTGTGTGTGTGTGTCTGTGTTTCTTTGGTTTTGTGTGTCTGTGTGTCTGTGTGTGTGTCTGTGTGTCTGTGTGTGTGTCTGTGTGTCTGTGTGTGTGTCTGTGTGTCTGTGTGTGTGTCTGTGTTTCTGTGTGTCCGTGTCTCCCTCTGTCTCTGTCTCTGTCTCTGTCTCTGTCTCTGTCTCTGTCTCTGTGTCTGTCTCTTTCTCTGTCTCTGTCTCTGTCTCTGTCTCTGTGTCTGTGTCTGTCTCTGTCTCTGTCTCTGTCTCTGTGTCTGTCTCTGTCTCTGTGTCTGTCTCTGTCTCTCCCTCTATATCTGTCTTTGTCTTTGTCTTTGTCTTTGTCTTTGTCTTTGTCTTTGTCTTTGTCTTTGTCTTTGTCTTTGTCTTTGTCTTTGTCTTTGTCTTCGTCTTTGTCTTTGCCTCTGGCTCTGCCTCGCCTCTCCCTTTTCTCAATATTTCCTCATTGTATCAACCAACTCATAGTACCCTATGAATATACCTCAAATTCATTTGGGTCCTTCAGGCTTTACGCCCGGTAATTACACCAACTATTATCCGTGTGCCCCCAAAATAAACCCATATGAATTCAAGACACTGTATGTCAAGAGAGAACCAAGTCGTAACAAGCCTAAAGTCGAAGCCAAAGCTGAAACAGACTCCGAAATGTTTCCCGCCTACCACCCAACCGATCACTACCTCAATGTGCAGCTTGAGTCCGACAGCAATGAGGAGGACGAGAAGGGGAAACTGGAACGACAGAAAATTGCAAGGGAGACTCTCGTCAAAAGACGCCTCGAAGCAGCTAAAGTTGCCCCAAAGGAGATTCCTGGAAGCCCTAAAGTGGAGATTCGGGGCTATGGAAAGCGTAGTGGAACTTCGCAACCAAAGATATCGTACAGAACAACCGAAAACGGAAGTCCTATTCATGGATATGGTGCGCCTCGACCCCTGACGCGGAGTCGGCCTGGTACCATAGGTGTATCTTCTAGTCCAAGATCACAGCCTGATGTAAAAAACGCTCCAACAAGACCAGGCACTTCTGCCTTAGATAATGCCTTTACCACAGGCTATAACGTTTTGAAGGAGCAAGTGAACTTATGGTTTCCAGAGTTTCTGAATGATGGAAACAAGTGTCATATACATCACACGCATATCAATGCTCCAATGCTGAATATGACCAAAAAGCGGCTTGAGATTGCCAGAAAGGAAAAACCAGATGACGACGAGCTTGAGCGCAGACGGAAAAATGCCGCTGCCGTTAAGAAACACCTTGAGGACAGGAGGTTGGCCAAGTTGGAGGAGATGAGGATGGAAGAGTTGAGAAGGGAGGAGTTGAGAAGGGAGGAAATGAGGATGGAAGAGTTGAGGCGGGAGAAGATGAGGGAAGACTTGAGGATGAAAAACTTGAGGGAAAAGGAACAAGCATGCCAAGACCTTTCCCGACCAAAGTCCCAAAGCTCCAATATCGCATTTAACTCGATTGAAGCCCCTATTGAGTCTATTGAAGATGAAGCCCCTTTGGGGATTTTCAAATTCTTTCGAATGCCTCTGATATTCTCCAGCACAGAAAAGTTTCAAACAGAGTGTGAAGCCACATGCATTCCCAGTCCCAGTCCCAGTCCCACTCCCACTCCCACTCCCACGCCCAACCAAGTCCACTCAATTCACCCAACTTCCAGTATTCACCAAACTTCCAGTATTCACCAAACTTGCAGTGTTTCAAGTCAGCAAAAAAGAACAGACCGGGAAAAACCCTATTATTCTGATTTTTACCAATATTCTGAAATGCAGCCAGAAAAACCAGAAATTGAGTTGTATGGAGTATGCAAACCAGTTAGTGAAGCTTCAGATTCTGACTTTTATGGTAAAAGAGGGAATGAAGGGCGTGAAAGGCATGAAAGGTGTGAAACCCGTCAAACTCCTGAAACTCATGAAAGGCGTGAAAGTGAAACCCGTGGAAGGCGCGAAACCCTTAAAACCTCTGAAACCCTTTATCCTGAAACCCTTCATCCTGAAACCCTTTATCCTGAAACCCTTCATCCTGAAACCCTTCATCCTGAAACCCTTCATCCTGAAACCATTCATCCTGAAACTCTTTATCCTGAAACCCTTCATCCTGAAACCCTTAATCCTCAACCCCCCCAAACTTACCCCCAATTCCCTAAAAATCATCCCAAAACGCTTCACGCCAATTCCCCTGCCCAAATTTTATCCCGAAAACCTTGGTTTATTTGGCCTCTTTTAAAATTGCCCAACTTGAATACACCACTCCTCAAAGTTTCACCGCTGGCGTCAAAATCAAAACGCCTCCCCCTTAAAAATCCCCCCCTGGAAAAATCAACATCCATCAACACTTGGCGACCTTTCCTTTCCATACGTCAGTCTCCTAGTTTTATAAAGCTTGCAGGCAAAGTCAAAAGCAAAAGCGCCCAGAATAAGCAGCCTATTTTGACCAGTGAAGTTCGCACCTTTACTTGTACTTCCCTGGAGGGCCCGCCAGGTGCGCGTACTAGTAAAGAGAATTTCGCGACCCAAAATTGTCCGTCTATTTCGGGTGTTTCTGATAATGATAATTCGCAGCATGAAGTAATCCTGGATACGGAACTCACTCAAGTTAATATTTTGAATGCGCCACCATTAGCATCCTCACCTGCTAAGCTTTCCACATGTTCCAGTGTTATTCCTACAAATGTGACTGTTGGACCAATTGATGAAGCCAGAGATTGTATTACGCCAACAAAATCTAATACTTTGAGGCTGAGTTTTGATAAAATTCTGACTGCTGTGGCTTCGGGTAGTGTATGGAACACAAATAAGAAGCTGGGGAAACTAGGGGATAATATGGATTATCATTTGGATCATTATTTGGATCATTCGGATCATTCGGATCATTTGCATCTGGTCGTAGATCTGCAGAATTGTATTGTCTCATCCCTAGGCGTTCCCCAAACCAGGTCTTCTAAAGCCACTTGGAATTGGGGCTCGGATACTAAAGTCAAATTTGGATCCAAAACTAGCAATAACACGATGCATGATATCCAAAATGACCCAAATACTACCATCAAATTGAAAAGCATTTTAAAAGCTCGCCAACCTACAGGAGATGATATTCTTAGAATCGCAGATATTGACTTGACACAGGAATTTGAAAAAGCTCACTATGAAATGTGCTACTTTGTTGCCAACTATAAGCAGACCATGAAGAAACTTAGAAAATGTCATAAAGAAAAACGGTCCAAGTATAGAAGCCGAAGTCTTTATCAAATTCACACGTTTGCTATAGTACAAGATGAATTGATTGCGGTGTGTGAGGAAAAGTTCAACGAGTACTTTTCCAATTTCGATAAGATCCAACATTACTTGCGGTTGCTCGTGGCCAACTTGAATGGAATTGCCGAAGGTTTCAATGAAACTTGTGAAGAAATGGAACGCTATAAAGATGTGCCCGAAATGAGGGAGAAGTTTGAACAACGCTTGGCTCAACACCAAGACACTCTGGAGAAATTCCGCATCATGACCAAGAGTGCTTACTTAGGGCTCCGTAAAATGGAGGATGGACTTAGTACGCGAGTATCAGACATCTTGAAAGAATATGAGCAGGCTGTCGACTACAAGTTGACTTGTCATGAACAGTACCAAACTTTATTCCGGGAACAGAAGAGTCATATTGAAATGACTTCTAAATACATTGATCAGATGCTTGACTGCAAATCTACGGCGGCCCAAGCCAAATTTATTATCAGGACCAAACAGATTGACTTGCAAAAATTATCTTTTGAGAACCTCGACAAGTTGAGAAAGGAATACTTGGGCTTGAGGAATAACAAAGAATGCTTGGAGAATCTAATCAAGCTGACCATGCAAGAATTTTTTTCTGGCCAATAAGTAAGGCCAAAACCATGTTTAGCTTTGCATATTAGCTAAGATGAAAGCTTTTAATTTATGAAGAAAGAGATAGATCAAAGAGAAGTATGAAGTGTTTTTTTTTTTTTTTTTTTTTTTTTTTTAATTTCCAATCTATACTAACCTTATCAGTCTGGTCAACAACACTTATTGAATAAGATTCCTTTGGAGGGGCACTATATGCAGTCTCGTTAGATTAGCAAAAAGTGTATGAAAATTTACAGAATAGAATCAGTGCATTAGAGATGGAGTTTCAGAGTACTTTATACTATACTACTCTATATTACTAAGAGGGATAAATCCGGTCCCTTGGTACAAGGGTGAATCGGGAGCACCAACTAATAACCATGGGGATTGATCAGTGTAAATATCCTACTAGGAGTAACACCAATGTCTGAAGTACGAATTACTTGGATTTAGAACGTGAGATATCATACGAGAAGTTTCTATTTGATTAGATTATAAAGGGCGAAAGCTCCTTATATGAGTGAGCCTCAAGTCGATTCTTATTAGGGCAATGCTCCAAGTAAACATAGCAGCTGAATTAGGAAACAAAGCCTAGAGTCTATGGGTACAGGTTCACTGATTTAAGTCTATAATGTAGTCTCTTACTCTCTAGTATACTCTCTAGTATAAGCTATAAATATTGCCTCACATTTCCCTTCAGGTCAATCGTAATTCTACTCCTGAAAGTGGTGACTTTTGATAACATTTAGAGTTTTGCGTAGCGCACGACCCATGGTGTAAAAATCATGTACCATCAGATGTGGGATTGCCAAAAAAGTGGGAAGTGCAATTTAGCTATTGTTGTGATATGAGGCGCATATGTAGTATATATACCTAAGTGCCCTGCACTTATGGTTCTATTGCATTAGGGATGCCCTTAGGGCTCGAGCCCTCATTTCCCTGCTGTCTTAAACCGCATTAGCCTGTTTTACATTTGCTTTATTTATTGAACTTGCACGACCTCTTCCTTTATATGCGAGAAAAAGAATATAAAATATTCTAGGACCTTTATTCTACCTTCTGTCCACAGACTAGAACGTTACAGAATGTCACTCATAGAACTCTCTCAGGGGAACTCCTCTAAGGAGCTCTACGAAAAGGTAAACAGATTTAATTCTAAGCTGACCGTTCCCTATGAGGGTAGCTATTCTCTCAGTGAGGTATCAGAACAGGTATGCCTACTCAGGGGATTGTCTTTCGGCGCGCACTGCACACTATTGAGCTTTTTGAAAAAACTCCTTAGAAAAAACTAACTAATTCTCTGTACTCTAAAGTAATTTCAATCTAAAGTAAATTTACTCTAAAGTAATTTTACTCTAATTCCACTCTACTCAACTCTCTATTTCTAGAGTCCAATTACTTGTGCAGTGCGTATTACTCACAACTACACCTACGTAAATAAAGAGGCTTTTTTATAGTACATTTGTAGTGCGCGCGTGTGTGAAGAGTGCGACTTTTATAAGGTTGAGTCTACTGAGATCCAATGGTGAGATCCAATGGTGCGACTGGTACAGGGAGGGACAGCAGTTGGCTAGACTGGTTACTGAAGCTTCTGCTATTTCCTTCACCAATAAACCAAAGCCATTATAATCACTTGTAAATGTTGAAAGGGACTGACTACTGCACTGGTTAGTGATTAGTGTACTGACTACTGCACTGGTGAGTGATTAGTGTACTGACTACTGCACTGGTGAGTGATTAGTGTACTGACTACTGCACTGGTGAGTGATTANACTGACTACTGCACTGGTGAGTGATTAGTGTACTGACTACTGCACTGGTGAGTGATTAGTGTACTGACTACTGCACTGGTGAGTGATTAGTGTACTGACTACTGCACTGGTTACTGACTACTGTACTCACTACTCACTACTGTACTCACTACTCTAACTCTATACAAAATATACTCTATTTTCTTGAGCTGATCGGTAGTTGATACTTTCCCATATACCAAAACTGTTGTCATATTGAATAATAACAAGTGTGGGATTGGTGTAGTTCTGTCATAATATATTCAATCTGTGTCTTTCTAAGCTAAGCACACTCTGTTCTTCTCTTAGCCTAGTGTTACTCCTGTAGTAATGATCTGTAGTTCCTCCTCTAACACTGCTCAACCTTGCCTATCTTTGGGATAAATATTGTATCTGCTCACTTGATAGATCCTGCATATTGCTATCCCAAGCATGCTCAATCTAATCTTGCACCTCTTGTTTCATTTGCACTCTTGTGCTACTCTGGAACATATAACACTCCAATCAATAACCTGGGAGTTTAGATAACTGTCAAGTTGCTGTTAAGTTGCGTTCGTACAGGTTATATTTGAACAATGGTGTGTGGTAGGGTTCTTACTACCAGTCTTTTAGGTTATCGTCGAGAAACCCTTAGTAGCTGCCACTCGACCTCGTCAATTCCATGAGTAGGGATTTTGGAATACCAGTGTGGGTTACGCCTGGAAGTACTTACAAACTTACTAAAACCTTCTCCGCATCTTATTAGCTCTGATGTGTCATCACTGGGAATCCTGTTCCTTTCTTGACATCCATGGACTTGACATGGACTTGACATCCATGCACTTGAACATCCATGCACTTGAACAAGACAACATCACTATCTCATCACCATCTCTCTCCTTGTCCTTACGACTTCAAAAGTACTGGCGCTCTGATTGCCTAGAAATGCCCACTGGTTCCCTTCCGCCAAAAAGACAAAGCCGCGGTTGACCACATTGAAGTGAGCCACAACTGACCAACTCACCAACTCACAAACTCCAAACTCATAAACTGAGCCGCTGTTACAACAGCGCGCATCTTTCCTCAGTACGACGATGGCTCCCCACTAGGTCATTTTTTCCACCTCGTTGAACCGTTCTCTTAGTTCCACACCATTGGATTGTCACCTAGGAAATATTATGTGGCCACTCCGGGTCACTTGACCTTAACAATTTTACTAATATTTTATTAATTTGTTAGATTCTTTATAATTTTTAGTACTTCCAAAACTCTGTTTATTCGTGAATACAAAGAGAGAACCTTGAGTCTTATAGAATTTACGTCCTAATCCGAGCGAGACAATTCCGGTGAGAGTCGGGAATGGTTCATGCTTGCTGTAGTCAATGGCAATTTCTGGAAGAGTAAAAATGGATGGATTGTTTCCTACTTGTTTGACAATCCACGTCTGATGGCACATGGTAGGTGATTTCTGCCTAGGGTAGTGCGAAGCCCAATTATATTATGCTATTTTATTATTATTTTTCTTACATTCTTATTGTTCTCAACTTTCAAACTCAGTTTATTCGTTCCTGGATGCTCCTAAAGAGCCTTCTTTCAATTTATATAGGAAAGGCCAAAATAACGGACGTCGCAAAAACCGCCGTCCTCGAAAGGATAGTATGAACACACAGTATAGCGTTTAGGTGCGGTTCCCTCGGCACACTGTACATCGGAGGTATTTCTCCGATGGCATGAGACGAGCGCCTTACCTCCACTAGTCAGAGACTAAGGCAATTCGCGTTAACTATAATTCCCATGGGTACACATGAGAATATTATTTTATTATTTTATTATTATTGTCAGATTCTTTATGATTGTTCCTAAAACTCTGTTTATTCGTGGATGGATAAGCTAACATATCTATTCTTTCATCCTAGGTACTGCCACAGCTGACCTTTATATATGTAGTTAGCTTTGACCGTCGGATTGCACTCTCAAGTAACCACCACAATCACTAACCTGAGGACGTGCCCATTTTTTGCCTTTCTCTCAACACCTCTGTAGCCCGGCATTTAATGTCCGTATTTCATACAAGCCTGAGGAAAATTCTTATGCACATAATATTTCCAACATGTACACTTTAAAATTACTAGATTAATATAGTGTCGATTATAATAAACTAATAGTAAAGTAAGGAAAGTGGAAAAGGATATTAACTTGGTCGTGTCGCAACCATTCTCTCAAGCCCTTGTGATTACTAGTTGTATAGTATTACAGCAGCCAACTACACCATATAGCTATCATTAATCCTATGAGACACTAAAGATATTACTACTACACGAGATTAGTGAGTGTGAAGCTTATTATTCAGGTCGTGCGCCTACCAATTATGTATGCCTTCTGATTAGTGTTTAGTACCTCAGTCATTAGAATTTGTGCATTACTACAAAATGAAGTGATACTAGACAGATTCTAAAGTATGGAAGGTGGAAGTCAATGGTGATGAAACTTACCCAGGTCGTGCCCCTACCAACACTCTCCCTCACATCATATAGAAAAGTGGAAATGTCGGGAGCCGGATATCACCGGCGTCCTCGAACTTGATAGATAAGGCGGCCTTATCTCTATTGGGAAATTGGATGCCCGTTATCGGAGACGTCCTTGAGCAGTTTACTACGGAGATAAGGCGCACGGTGCCCCGTAAATGCCTTCGGCCCGACGGATCTTCGGAGCTATCTCCGAAGATAGGGGAAAGCATCATTGCTTCTCTGTCAACGAGTACTTGGGATGTACGGAGTCAATGTACTTCGTGGTTATGTTAGATGCAGACCTGTGAGTATATGCAGGCTGCTTCACCCACCTCGCACCTCGTTTAAAATTTTTTAATCTTGTAAGGTAGAACTTACATATACCTGTATATCAATATATACTAAAACATAGGTTGAAATCCTCTGCCTTTTTTGTACTTCCAAGACTCTGTTTATTCGTGGATGGATTCTCACAAGGAAGGATCCTTGAGACTTATATAGAATCTTGGGGCATGTGTACATGCCGCCTTGTTATGTCCTAATCCGAGCGATTCCGGTGTGAGTAGGAAATGGATGGATTGCTTTCCAGTTGTTTGGCATCCACGTCTGATGGCAATCGTAGGTTTTACTCGCATGGGTAGTGCGATGCCCAATATTTTTATTTTATTTTTATTTTTATTTTATTTTATTTTTATTTTATTTTTATTTTATTTTTATTTTATTTTTATTTTATTTTTATTTTATTTTTATTTTATTTTTATTATATTTTTATTTTTATTTTATTTTATTTTTATTTTTATTTTATTTAAGTTCTCAATTGTAGTTTTCTCAATTCTTAATTTATCCTCGTTTCTCCATTTTCATCTCAATTCTCATTCCTACTTTTCTCCTTCTTAAACTCCTTCTCAAACTCAATCAATGTCAATCAATCGCATTCGCATTCGCAATCGCATTACTACATATAGAGTAGAGTAGAGTAGAGTAGAGTAGACTAGTACTCTACACTAAACTCTTACATTCTTCAAAACTCTAATACTTTATCCTTTTTGACACTTTATTCATTTGACTCCCAATACTCAATCCTGCTTTATATAGACTTTTTCTTGGGTGTAAACCATGTTGTCACATCCTAATCCGCTGGTAGTAGTGAATGCTGAATAGCACTTGTACTCCGGTGAAAGGGTGAGAGTAGCGAGTGGATGGATTACTTCCCTACTTTGGCAATCCACGTCTGATTTAAGCGCCCCAAGCAGTGTGAAATTTATATCACTGATTGTCTCTCTAAGCCCAAGACTAATACTAAGAAGTTCTACTTCAAAGGCTGCTAATTAAAACTTGATTCAGGGACATACAGATGCACCTATTCCCCATGCAATACCGTCCAAAGCCCCCCCCCCCCCCAATGTAATAAACGAAAATGTTTATTCTAGTCCGATGGACTTGCCGGTTTGGTCTTTGTCGCTCCATGTGTGAATGGAGGGATTAACTTTCAACTTTGGTGGATGTGTTGCGCGTTATATTTCGTACTCGCATATTGTCGGGGAAGATGTACAGGTTTATCCTATAAGCTTTTCATATAGTCATATTAATATTTCTAAATAGGGGCTTCCGGATTGACCGCTCTGTATCAATGGTTAGTCATGGGGGTGGCGGGGCTCCCTTATATAGACCATCGGTCAAGCTGCCTGCATACACCATCCAGCCTCGCCTCCGGCATCGGCTAACCGTGCACAAGCCTGGTTGGCCTCTGAGTTTAGCAAGTGTTGCATCTGGCTCACCGTGCATCTGGCTCACCGCGTGACAACAAATCACCTGCTTCCTGCATCTTGTCATAATACCTTTACTACAAGAAAGCTTGCAGTTCAACAGTACCGTGACTCGTGACTCGTGACTCGTGACTCCGTGCCTCCTAGGTACTCGTTGACAGAGGCTCCAAGTCTTGGAATTCAAATGACTATGACATTGACGTACATACCAAATAACCAGTCCTCTCTTGTTTCTTAATCACTTTCATTGGATTTTGTAACCACTATTTCAGTGTCCTACCATACTATACCATACCTATAGTATACCATACCTATAGTATACCATACCTATAGTATACCATACCTATACTATACCATACCTA
>NLAU01000899.1:0-45355 GCA_002370875.1 Metschnikowia arizonensis | reverse complement strand
TATGGTTTGAGGCTGAGCCTAAGCTAAGCCTCGTTAGTAGAATCCACCGACACTAAGTACTCAATTCTAGTGCTCGTAGGACTTTTCCTAACATACGGTTGTTGACCTGCGGTTGTTGACCTGCCGGTTGTTGACCCGATTGTAGTGGCCTTTATCCCACTTGGTCGAAAGGCTGCCACAATTTCCCAATTAGGAAGTTGTTGGACGCATCTTGAGCTGCAGGTGCATATAGGCACATAATTCGCACACCAGCATCTCTTTGCAACAAAAATCTCCGCGTCACGTCTGACTATAAATACTCAGCTTTTCCACCATGTTGTAGAAAAAAAACCATTATTTTAACAGGGTAGTATAAGCAATAATTATTAATTCCAATACATTAATACTACTCATAGTCTATTACAAATGAAGTTGGCAGAGGCTCTAAGGTTGAAGGTGGATTTAAAAATCCAGCTTTCCCGCATGGAAGATAGGGTCATGCAAGAAACGATAGTGGAGGAGGTCGACGAGTCTAATACAGAAGTATACTCATTACTAAAAGGATACGATACACTCTCGCAGAAGTTGCTCCGATTGAATGTGGCTATCAACAGAGCTAATAACGGAAATACAATAACCTATACATCATACTTTGATAACATCAACAATTTCTTTGCCATTGGGGATATTGGAACAAACACAGTCTCTGACAAAGTAGTGAGATCCACAAAGACGATCATGGAGGCTTTGGTCGAAAGAGAGCGACTCTCCGATGATATTCGAAACTACAAGAGTTTTCTATCAGAAGCAAGAGTCAGTCCCAGGCACAACGTGGACGATATAAAGAAAAAGTCCAACCTCGATGAAGAAAGGCTCCGAAAAAGGGTGGATGCTATGTCCAAGTACCTAAGATTGATAGATACCAAGATTCAGGAGAATAACTGGCTGGTTGATTTTGATTTTGACTAAGTTCAGAATTAAATGGGAACTTCCTGTATACCTCTCTTGATTGCTGCATATTCATTCTTTATTTCTTCATTCTTGCATATTGATTGGACACTTTTTTTTTGTTACTGTTGGTAGCTTGGTTCTTAAGCGATTCTCCACCCCGGGCATTGAATGTATGAGCTCAAGGGCTCATTCATAATCGGTGCTTACAACGTTTACTTTTGATTTTACACATTTGAGTCATCAATTTTCATTCGTGGAGAAAGTATACTAGTATTTTTTATTAATTACCACCAGGAGAAGGTAAGAACCAAGTGAGGGAGGGCTTGGGGACATAACAAAAACATTACTGTAGACCTGACAGATTATAATTAGGCCTGTCCTGTATTCACGAGATGGATGAATACTTTGTAGATTGTTAAATACAGGCTAGATAACCCTTAAATGATAGGGTCTAGTAATAGAGTAGTAGATACTACACTATATACTGATACTACACTACCTACTCTATTACTGATATCGCACGGTAACTCCAAAGCCCTTAAATGAGACGACGTTGTCTGCCTAATTAAGCTCTAGCAATGTTTACATTAAGAGCATTGCCCTAATAAGGCAATAGGCTGTGAATGTTGAACTGCACATGCTTGTGAGAGTGAGACCAAGATGTAGGATGCAGTTGAAGTCTGAAGAAGGCGCGCATATCGCCAGAAAACACACCTTACTAGCTCAGGGATAATCAAGGAGTAAGGAGTCAGAAGTCTGATCGTTCCTGCAGGGCGCGTGCAGGAACCTTGATTGGAGGTCTATATAAGGGTATCCCGCCGCTCTTCTGACTAACCATTGATACAGAGCAGTCAATCAGGAAGCCCCTAGTTAGGATTATTAATATGACATCTTCCCTCTACAATATGCGGATATAAAGTATAACGCACAACAGTGAAGGCTCACTCCAATATAAAGGAGGAGCTTTTGTTGAGAATCAAAGCGTGAGAGTGGGGGGTTTAAGCACCGCGCTAAACTGACTTGTTATGAGTTGGCCCTTTGATCTCCTAATTGAGATGTCACAATGAATAATGTGCTCATCCACCCGAAAAGTGTAGTGGGGTTGAAGGTCCAATAAAAGGAGAGCCTTCGCTCATGTTTATAAAACGAATCAGACAAATACATATACCAAGATGCCTCTAGCTACTAGACTTACAAGAGTACTTCTCAACTGACCGTTGAAGGTGCTAATGAATCTCTCCCACTCAGTCTGAGGACAATACTACTAATAGAGTATTTATTTATCTTGATGAAGCTATGAGACTAGTTCACTCAACTATTCCACCATCTCTGGACCGTACACCATGGTTGATCTATGGTGAACCAGAGGTACTGATGTTTGACGCGGAAATGGAAGTTTCCTCTTTACAGCTTTCTCACTTTCGCACCTTAATCTAAACAAATTATCTAATCAAATTATCTAATCAAATCTAAGCAAATTATCTAATCAAATCTAAACAAATTATCTAATCAAATCTAAACAAATTATCTAATCAAATCTAATCAAATTATCTAATCAAATCTAATCAAATTATTTTCTAGGAAAGGACCTACCAAGATGTCCTCCACTTCCAGACCCACCAGAAAACTTTTTGTGTAATTTCTACTAGTAAGTAACTTAAGAGATATTGTTATTGTGCCTTCTGGGAATTGACTGTGCCATCTGCAAAGTTGTTTGTGGCGTCATTCCAATAAACTTTTTAATTTTATCCGTCAAATTACAATTGAGCTTTTACCGTTTCATTCGCCGTTACTAACATAATCTCTTTTGGTTTCTTTTCTTCTGCTTATTGATATGCTTAAGTTCAGCAGGTAGTCTTAGGATAGTGAGGAGAAAATTTTAAAAGTGAGTTTAAGCCGAAATATGGTTTCGAAGAAAACCCGTACATCCATATAATTGATGCTAAAGATCAAGTGCGATGTGTCTTCAAAAAATAATGATTCATGTCTATACAACTTATCGTTATTTGCTACGTTATTTATCGATGCGAGAACCAAGAGATACGTTGTTGAAAGTTAAAGATTTATAAATTTTTTAAAAAAATATTAGTTTTTTTATAAACCTAAAAGATCCTTCCGCAGATTCACCTACGGAAACCTTGTTATGACTTTTACTTCCTCTAAAACACCAAGTTTGAATATGTTCAAACTCAAAAGAGAGTTGTCTCTAAAAAAGGTCTTCCAGTATTCTCACTAAGCCATTATCGGTAGTAGCGAGGACGGTGTAGAAAGGGGAGGGACGTAACCAACGCAAGTTAAAGACTTATCTCTACTACTACTAACACTACTACTACTCTACTACTACTACTCTACTACTACTACTCTACTACTACTACTCTACTACATACTCGTATATTCCTCTTATCTCTTCTACTCCCAAGAAAGTCTTCACTTACTTGAGAGATATTATTGTTACTGTTGCTGTTAACTGGTACTGATGTTGATCAATTCCCTTGGTTACTTGGTCCTCCTGTGTAAAAATAAGAAGTGACGGACTTAACCCATAAGGGCCTTTGTTTCCCAATTGAGCTGTTTCAATGGATAATGTGCTCAGCAACCTCAAAAGATGGTGGGGGAGTGAGCTCCAATATAAAAGGGGTCATGTTTAGGATAACCAAGCTAATCTGATATATCAAGAAGCCTCCAGCTAAAAGACTAAGAATACTTATGACGTGTCCATGGAAGATGCTAATGGGATGTAGGGATTGATGTTTATCAATTCCCTTTGTTACTTCTTGGACTCCTGATGCACACACCAAGCGGGGGGTTAGAACTTTTACAGTAGTGAGTGAGTAGTGAGTGAGTAGTGAGTAGTGAGTCACTAGTGAGTGCGTATACTACTCCCTCAACTCCCCAATTAAAACACCCTTTTACATACATTATAGTGCGTGGGCGCGAACTGGCCAAGAGAAAGTGCGTCTAGAAACTGCGAATGGTATGGTTTGCGAATGGGTGACTGCGAGAGCTCTAGTGAAGACCTCAGGCCAAGCCAAGTGTAGTCGCGGCGAACGACTGTCGCTGGGCCGGGTAGCCTAGAATATAAAAATAAGGCTTCTAGAAAAACTTTGTGACAGTTTTGAGTTAGAGTTGAGTCTCCATTACCTTTAAATGCAAGTGGAAGGATGTCACTAGAGCTCCAACATCGTTATTTGGTTATTCTCCTTACTCTGGGAGAAAAGGATGTTGTACTTGTTTAAAACCACAACAGAATCTAATCAAGTGCTCGAAGTGTCTCAACCAAGATAATGACCGGGATTGGGTTTGGAACTTATGAATCACCTACGATTTTCCATACATGTCCATAAACCCTGACAAAGCCTAAGTCAATTCCGCTTTTTCTTAACTTCCAATTTTTATCTCGGAACTTCCTCGTCGGTCTTAACGCTGTGTCTTGTGAACCACAGAGATAAACCGTCTCAATTGGCCCGATTTCCCTTTAGTGGGAATGCATCAACGAATATAGAGAAGAATAGCTCCTATTACACTACCTATATACCCAGTATAGTACATTGTCGTGCGGTTAACCTAGTCTTGTCTCGCGACTACGGAGTTCTGGTTACTACCACCGAATGCCGGAGTTAAGATGTTACAATGTGGTATGCACACCTACCCCAAAAATATATATAAACCTAGATTTCATTAGTGGGAAGCCATAAATGATATTATATTATATTATATTACTATTACTATTACTATTACTATTACTATTACTATTTCTATTACTATTACTATTACTATTACTATTACTATTACTATTACTATTACTATTACTACAAGTTCTGTTCTGCATATTCTGCGTGCAGAATCTTAGAGAGGTACAGAGGTGTCGCATATCACTCCGCCTCGCACATCTCTAGGGTATGCTCATGAGCAATACCGGAGCTTCTTCAGCATTTCTAGCACCCGGGCTCTTGCCTAGCCCCAAGCTTCGAAAATCTTACTCTCCTTTACCCACGCCCAAAACCGCCCACTCACGCAATCAAAGTTTTGATGCTTCTGCTGACAAAAATATTAAGAAGAGTCTTGTGGAGGAGTTCTATAAGAAGGAAGCCAAAGGCAAGCCACGCAGCTATACTGACATACCGACATCATTCAGCCAATCAAATAATATTCAATTAAATAATATCCAATTAAATAATATCCAATCAAATAATATCCAATCAAATAATATCCAATCAAATAATATCCAATCAAATAATATCCAATCAAATAGCCAGTCAAATAGCCAGTCAAATAGCCAGTCAAATAATACATTCACTCAGTTAAATGACTTGGATTCTAAACATGATGTCCCTGTGGTGCCAGATATTGAAAACTCCTTCCTACAAACACCCATAGATGAGAAAATTGCCCAAGGAAAACTCCTGTATATTTGGAATGACCGCCAAGTGGGCTTTTCTGATAACACAGCCGAAAAACTCATTAATCTAGATCGGGTTGCCAACAACTTAACGCTCTTCCTGGTGGATGAAGCGCTAGGTAATGCTATACAGTCATCCGGGCGGAGCCATGGGCTACATGCAGACCGTAACATTAGCGAAATGGAGTTGGACCAGGTGGAGAAGTATGTCCAGCAAGAAACCGCCAAGGTGGACGAAATCCTTCAGCAGTTGAGGCAGAGCGTGATTCTAGCCAAGGGCAAGTATAGAACAAAATTGGAAGCTAGTATGGACAAGGTGCAAGTGCTACGACATACTTTGGAGGTTCTAGCGGACCGCGTGAATGCTGCACGAGAGAGAATCCAAGGCTGCAAGAGTATTTTGCTGGGCTCCATGAAGGAGAAATTGGCTATCCTAGATGATGTATGTAAGCAATTTGAGGAGTATGACCGCATCAATCACCAGCAGCGAATGTGGTACTTGATAATTGCTGTGACGTGCTTGACTACGGCTTTGATAGCATATACGATAGTGGCACGATCATGAATTCAAAGTGAATTTAATTATTGTGATTGATTCATTGTATCATTGATTATCAATCGTTATCCAAAGAAGAAAAAATGCTACATTAATGGAATACTTTACGCTAAAAAACGCAAAGGAAAGATGTTGAAAATCCTAAGTGGTGATATTTATTCAGCAATTTTTAACAAGTTTCTGAAACAGCCCTGATTTGCACCCTGGATGTGAGCACCTGCACGAACATCCCTGCCATTTAAAATGTGGCCCTGACTGTGTGCACCCGTCTACATGTGCGACCAGTGTTTAAATAATGACTAAATATGGGAGCTTGATCGTCAACCCCATAGACTTTCAGAAACACCCAGGTTGCAGAGTCACGTGTGTGTCTGAAAAAGAAATACCATTGGACCTGTATAGTAGTAAACCTTTTCAATCCCTAAAAAAAGATCTTTAAGCCCTGTCCGGCCCCTCCTTCCCCGCCCACCCTCACCACCACCAACGGCTTCCTTCACTCGCGGCCGAACTGGACAATGCACCGGCGCGCATGAGTAGTTCTGTGTGCAGGAACATGTTTTTATAATTGCGCTTTTGCTCGCTACGCACTTCTACCTCCACTTCCACTTTTTCTTTAGCCACTTTGCCAGAATACATCCCTTCCCGTCGGATCTGCGCTCCGTCTTCCAGGCCTACATTCTTGCTCCTGCATCCTTTTTACCCCTCGTTTTTTTTTCGCCTTTTTTTACATGGCGCAAGTGCTCTCACACTATCTGTTTTAGTTACTGAGAACATCCTGAATCTGGCTCATCTATATCCAAGGCGCTTTGTCCTGGCTGCAGTGATCTTTGAATTGGTACTTCGTGAAACCACCAAACTTGAATCAATTGAGACTCTGTATTTAAGGGTATTTGAGGTTTTTATTTTTTGGATATTCAGCATATTTAGCATATTTAGGGGTATTTCAGGGATATCCGAGGTTAGGCTGTTTAGGCTATTTTAACACTATATATTAATTTTCCGCAATGGCCCTGGTTTACTATGTGTCACCAAATAACTCTTATGAGTCGCCTTTTCCCATCAACGCCCGAGAGCCTCGCCACTTGACGTCGTTGGCACCTCTCCTTAAAGTCTTCTTTAAGAAGGCAAACCAGGAACAGGATGTTGATGTGGCCACTGTTGTTGTTCTAGAAGAAACGGTTCCTGTTGAGAATAAGGCACTCACGGAGCTAGACTACTTGAGCTTTCTGGAAAAGGTGCTACTTCTTCGCTACTTCTTTGGTCATATGAACTTAATTGTGATTTCCTTTGATGATTTGAAGAATGAGGCGTCCATTGCAGAACTCAACGCTGCTGTCAAGAAAATCAACCATCTCCTCAAATGCAGAATCTCCAGGGTAGCCACGTGGACCGGCACGGGTATCAATATCAATGACTTCTACGCGGAACACAACTCTATCTTGACCAAGGTTCAGGTCCAGATCTCCGACATCGTCACCTCCATGTCTTTCATGCTCTACCACCAGGCAAGCATGTCTTACGCCACAGAAAAGGATGTGATCCATTTGAAGAACGTGATTTTGCGCTGCATAGATTTTTGTTCTTTGCTAGAATCTTCCACGCAACAGAATTTCCAAAAGCTATGCCACTGCGTTGGCCACTGGGCCTTCCCCTCTCATGAATTATCCAACGATGACTTGCTATATTGTATGTACCTCATTCTAGCGCACGCCATCAACTACATCAAGTCTTTGGGCGCTCCTTCTGACTTGCAACTTCCTCTGCCCAACGAGCTTCTCGGTATGATTTTTATGACCAGGGATACCTACAAAAATGGCAATCCTTTCCACAATTTCCGCCACGCGGCCGACGTGACCCAAGCATGTTTCCACTTTCTCGTTAAACTCGGGTGCTTGCCAGAATTCAAGCAGTTGGAAGCAGATGCGCGGGCTGGTGAGCTCCAGACCATTTATGGCCAACGAGAATTTGTTTCATGTGCGGAATTGGTGGTATCTAACAATGTCCAAGAATCTGCAAAGGATGAGAAATTGTCACTCCTCAGTCCCATCCAAAGCTTGGGATTGTTGGTTTCCGCATTGGGCCATGATGTGGGCCATCCAGGAGTTACTAATGCATTCATGATCAAACACTCTGCTCCCACATCGCAGATATATGGTGGGCGGTCTGTGCTTGAGCTGTTCCACGCTACCATTTTCACCAATAAAATCTTGAGCATCAACTGGCCCAGCCTCCTCCAGACAAGTATCGGGGGTAAAGGCAATCTCAAGAGTCTCATCAGCACCAGTATCTTGGCTACGGATATGGCGGAACATTTCGAGTACATTAACAAGCTCAAGGAGTCCCCTCTCGGAACAAACCCACAGGAACTGCTCGAGAAAGTGTACTTGATTTGCTCGGTGCTCATAAAGTGTGCAGATATTTCCAACGTAACCAGGCCACTCCGAATCTCAGCACAGTGGGCACTGGTTTTGTCGAGAGAATTCGAAGAAGTGGAGATTCTAGAAAAAATCCTCGGCAAAGACACCACCTTCGATATCGACGCCACGTACCAGAAATTGCCCATGGAATTGAAAGATATCATAGAGAGCTCACCCAATATCCACAAGGGCCAGATTTTCTTCATCCAAACGTTTGCTGAGGGCTTATTCAACGGTATAGTAGAGCAATTTCCCCAATTGCAATATACTGCAGAGATTTTACAGGAGAACAAACGGTATTGGTTGGTGAGAGAAGAAGCATCATCGTAGCGACAATAGACTTATAGATTTGCATTCAACTACATTCTAGCATACACTCTCTCACAGTATACATTTGAGTAGTTAGTTACGCCTTATAGACAGTCACAGGCAAGCAACGTGCGCGGGACAAAAAAAAATTAAAAAAAACGGTCAAAACCACGTGCATTCGCGCACGTGATGAGCAAGAAGTCGATGAGACTGCGAATATCTTCTGTCCGTACCTACCCGCATTCTTTTCCTGATCTTTAACTGGGGAATACACTCAGCACAAGTATCTACGTCGGTCATTCTGTATATAATACAGCTAACTCACGTTGCTACAAGAATCAAATTTCTCTCCTGTGCCTTGGGCAATTTTCAGCCAAGTCTCTCTCGCTTTGAACCTTTTAGGCGGCTATTCACTTCAGGCCAAGTGAAAAACCCACAAGGACAAATTCTTCTGCCTTTTATTTCACTATGCCAAACGAGTTTTCAGACTACAAGTCTTACCTGGAACACCCCATTATGTTGTCTCCAACGCCTGGTGACAGCAACCTTCGCAGCTTCCAGCAGAAAGTGAATGAAAACCAGCCACAGAACTACCAATCTGAGCGCAACCAGAGCGTGGGCTACAATTTGCAACAGGAATTCGAGGCCTTGAAAGCAGATTTGGACTTGGACTTGAGCTACTCCAACACGCCCGAAGATAGTGTGCTGTCGGTGTCGGGCCTGCAAAACAGGGTTCTTTCGGGAGGCCAGAGGACAATAGCTACGCCGAACTCTGTCAACTATGGTCTCCAGATGAATCTGGGGTTAGGAAGTAGTTTAATGCAGGAGTCTTTGGCCAGGGACAGAGCCATGTCTCCATCCGCGCATTCGTTATTGGGTAGCCAGAGCTCGGGGCTTGTAGCTCCATTGAACTCAATTCCCAACCGGCCTCAGTCGGTCAACGACTTTCCTTCGTTGTTGCTGCGTCAACAAAACCTGACCTTGTCTCGAAATCTGACCTTGTCTCAAAACCTGACCTTGTCTCAAAACCCGACCTTGTCTCAAAATCCGACCTTGTCTCAAAATCCGACCTTGTCTCGTAACAAGCCCTCATCCAACTTTTACCTGGACATTATTCTGTTCACCAACTGGATCGAGAACTTGAGCCCTCAGGAAACTATCTCCATGCTTGACTACTGGTGTAACCACTTATCGTTCGACATTTTGCTCACCATGAAGTCCAGATTGCAGAGTCACTTGACGCTCCAAAATTCCAGCAATGGTACCATGCAAGGCTCATTAAACTCTGGCTTGCACTCTCTGCAGTACACCAAGACCTTCATCTACCCTTCGAATTTTGTCAATGACATGGACTCTTTGTCCATAGATGACTCAATGCACTCGGGTTCGCAGAATACAGGTTTGGCTCAACCTAAGCCCAAGGCGAACAATTTCCGTTCTCACTTGTTTGAGTCGAAGGTGCAGCGCCCCAAGCTGGCTGATCCTACGTTGAACAACCGTTTTCAGCCTCAAAACCAGCCACCACAGGGTACTGCTTCTGATCGACGCTCTCCTACGTCCCACTTGTACGAGAAAACAAACTTTTTACAGTTGGCAGCAGCTTCGAACCTGTCCCTTTCTTATGCAAGCGACAACATTGACATTTCGGCCACCAACAAGTTAGGTGCTCTAGCAACCATCAACTCCCGTGTGGCATTGGACTCGCGCAAAAACAATCATCTTGCACACCACCCTCAACAAAATGTGCACCACCAAAATGTGCACCACCAAAACGTGAACCACCAAAATGTCCACAACTCTGTCAACTCGAACAATCGTGTTCACAGCGTAGTAGCCTACGAGGAATCTCTCAACAGACAAGCCAACTCGTCTCTGGTTCCTGTTGTGCAAAAGTACCCAAGTGCAACTATGGGTTCAAAGGATGTGGTGTCTCCAAATGGCAAGATGTCGGGACCATCCACTCCTTTGGCATCATCTATGACTAACGCTAACTCTTCGATGCCAGTCGAGATCTCCAGCCCCGAGTTGTTGGCCAACATTCCTGCATGGTTGAAGTTGCTTCGCTTGCACAAGTACACCGACTGCCTAAAGGATATTTACTGGGAGGATTTGGTGGAGTTGACCGATGAAGACTTGGAAGCACGGGGAGTCAAGGCGTTGGGTGCCCGGCGCAAGCTTCTCAAGGCCTTTGAAGCGGTGAAGTTATCGAAAGCGTAGACGTTTTTGACTTCTGCAGTGCCGCTGGATATTTGACATATCCTGGTGCTATGGACACGAACATAATAGACTCCAACAGACGCTTTAGCTATCTAAGCATCTAATTTACATAGATCTAAACGATGTCAATAAAGAATAACAACTAAGCTAATGTACGTAGCTTACCGCTCATAGTATGAAGTATATTGATGGAAAAGGCAACTCTAGCGCATGATACTATATGGGTATGGCTCGGAAAAGACTATGACGAAAAGGGTATTCAGGATTTGGATTCATCACAAGCTTCTGAGACAGACATTATTAAAGCTTCACGTTCGAGCAACATTGGCAGCAGTACTTAAACAATCGCAGCAACTATCACAGCAATTAACAATAATGTAGCTCCTAAACATGTAGTTCCTCCTAAACAATCGTGCAGCACGAATTAGTCTTCTTTGCTTGCTTGTAAAACATCCTAGATGATGACGACAAGGCTTCGGACTTGTCGACCAAAGAGTCCAATTTCTCGCCTCTCTGCAATACACTCTCGATGGTCTTGTGCAAAACAATCTTAGTCTCATCCAACTCTTGCTGCACCTTCATGATGGAGTCTGCCTGGCTGGGATCCTGGTATTTCTTCAAATACACATCCAACTTGTCAAAAGCCAACGTGCTGTTTGTGGCGGTGACATTGCTCCATTGGCTGGCGGGATGGAGTGATAAGTATTCTTCCAAAATCTTGTTGATCAAGGTATAAGCGGGTCTCACGGGGTACTCCTTATCAGTGATCAAAACACACGATAAGCCCTCGGACCTCGTGTAGGTATGGCCCACGTAGTTGCCTTCCTCGATGGATTGCCTCTGGCCCGCAGGGGTTCTTTGGGAGACGGTTTCAGAGAAGAAGGTCATGAACTGAGCAACGGAGCTGCGCTCAAAGAATGAAAACTGCTGGAGATCGTTTGCCGAAGACAACTCCACGGCCTTTTCGCCGACTTTGAAGATACCAATGTAATATACCTTCATGCTTGTAGAGAAAGTCGTGGTTTAAAGTGATCTGTGTCCGCGCGGAATAAAGGGAATGATGTGTCACGTGTACTGTCAACCGTAATCGTCTAAGCCACTCACTACTAAAAGATTGTAGCAGTATTAAAGGGTGGGTAGTGTGAGAGTTTCTTTTTTAGGAAATCCGTACATCCCTATTTTCTTCACTTTCATAGCTTTTTGTTTCCATAATCTATTTATTTCATACAGAGCTATGGAAACTGCCCTGGTATCCACTTAGTCGGTCTCTGATGTGGAAGACTGCCGCGCCCTATATATATAATATAGAGTGCGACTCTGAATACTCTTCCGTCATGGCCCAACTACCGGCCAAGTCCGCCATTAGTCCTGGCTCTGCTTCTGCTGATGCATACACGCCGACGCTAAAGGTCGTGCTTCTTGGCGACCTGGGAGTGGGGAAGACTTGTCTACGATCTCAGCTCGTACACCATATGTTTTCTGGTGCCTACAAGGCCACCATTGGCGCAGACTACTTGACCACCACAGTCATGATTCCAGAAAATAGAGTGGAAATGAAGGGGAAGGATAGTGAAAGCGATCAAACTGAAAGCGATCAAACTAAAAATAATCAAACTGAAAGCGATCAAACTGAAAGCGATCAAACTGAAAACCAGCAGACTGAAAACGATCAAACTGAAAAAGATCAAATTGGTCAGCCCCATCATCTCCCAGCAAATCCACGAGATCCACTTACAAATGAAAATGACCCCGTCAATGCTGCTACAGCCAAAAAAGTCTGCCTTCAGGTTTGGGATACTGCAGGACAAGAGCGGTTCAATTCCATCTCTCAGGCCTTCTACAGAGGCGCAGATGTGGCAGTGTTTGTCTACGATATTACCAACTACGAGTCGCTCTTAAGCGTGCGCGAGTGGTTTTCTCGGTTCATGGCCCATTGTAAGGTCACAGCGCCTACCATCATGATAGTTGGAAATAAACTGGATAAAACTGCCGACCGAAGCGTTGAGCTAACTGAAGTCCGGGATATCCTCTGTCGAAGAACAAACCTGCAGGCAGTGCCGTTGGACGGTCACGTGGACTGGTACCACGATATCATGGAGGCCTCTGCCAAGGACTTGAACTCTGTGGAGGCCATTTTTCGACATGCTGCATTTTTGAGCTGCTCTCGCAATGTCGATGGCGTGAAGCTGTTGAAGGAAGATTTAATTGATCTCAATGAGTATCCCAAACTGTCCTCTTGCGCATGCTAACTGTCCTCCTAACTGTCCTCCTCCTAATTACTAATTAATCTTTCCATTACCAGCCCTATTAATGTCACTTACTAATAAACTGTGTATATTGTATATCTATTTACATGAATGTATCTAAGCGACTTTTGAAATGTCCTCTGTGGCTGTAGACTCGTGGAGCAAAGTTTCCTTGCGACTTTCGGACTCCTTCAAATCCTTGTCAGACTTTTCATCAGACTGGTCAGAGGGGACAGGCTCATCGTCCTCGTACAACTCTTCCTTGTAATGCTCAGGGTGCTGTCTGAAGCAAGTTCTCATGGCCTCGAACTTCTGAATACAGTCGATTCCCTTGGGCTCGGTCTCCGAGTATATGAAACAAGAGAAGGCAGCCTTGAACTCCTCTCCACAAGGACCATGGGCCATGCCTCCTAAGCAGGGACAATCCCAGTTAATTTCACCGGTTTCGGGGTTATAGGCTGCAGATTGCTCTCCCGAGTCATCGTCTTCTGAGGGTTCTTCAGAAGACTCTCTTTTAGAATTAGAGTCTTGGGACTCTTGAGACTCTTGAGATTCTTGAGATTCTTGAGATTCTTTTTTAGACTCCTTTTCTGCCCTCTGGGCCATCTTGCTTGGGTGGTCCTCAGGAATCACCTCCGATGGCTTATTGGAGGAATTCTCTACACTGTACTTGGACTTTCCATCTTGGTTACCAAGTTTTGTGGATTTTTCACTTTCCAGCTCGGCAGACTTCTTGTCGCTTTCCACCTTGGCTTGGTCAGCGTCATTGTCCACGGATGTCAATGGCAAAAATACTAAAGAGGAAGCAACTAAGGAAGCACCGATGATGAGGTTTCTGGAGTTAAGACGACGAGCTGCTCGAGTAGAATATGCTCTTTGCAATGACACTTGATGGACAGCCGACTTGAACACAGTTCTGAACATTTTGGGGAGTGTACAAATTGGTCCGAGATGGTGGAGAATCTGGAAAAAGTGCGCTGGTGTGCATGGACCATACTAAGCTCGCTTTTAGAAGCAATCAGAAGGCTAGAGAAATAACACTAGAGTATAAAACTATATTACTACTCTACTCAACTTAGACACTCATGTCTCTACCCATCCCGTTATTATAGCCTACACTGACCACTGGTGAAAAAGAACTTTAACATGTTCTCTATTTTAAAAAATACGGCTTGAGCTCTGAATCGAATGCACTGATAACTTTCCTAGGGAAGCTCCATATAATCTGATTTATATTAAATTTTAACATGACATTCCAGTGACTCTACGACATTACATTTATCATGTGAACAATGTAGGCGCAATTATTATGCTTGATTTACCATCGAGGATGTAACAGTATAGTATGGAGTAGAGTAGAGTAGTGTAGAGTAGTGTAGAGTAGTGTAGTACCCAGTAAATTCGCACTCGGTTCAAATCACAGCCTGTCTAGAGCTGTAACTCTAGTCCTCCATTTATTACCCTACAATATGGGAAAGTAAAATTGAAAATAGTAAATATCCTATAATATTGTTACTGGACATCATCGTTCCATCTCTTTTACTCCGTGGGTAATAGGCCTCGGCTGCTCGATCACATGTCAGTCGAGACATTCCTAATTCCACAAGCCAATTCGATTGCTGGGCTCCCCTCTCCCTAACTCTATATAAACCAAACATTTACTGGGAAGCCATCAACGAATGAGATAACTAATGTCGCACAAGAATACACTCAACACTTGAGTATTACACTACACTGAGTACTACAGAGTACTACTCTAAACTACTCTACCACCCCATAAACTCTTCCCTAATACTTATTGTATTCTTCTCTTGTTGGACATTTATATCTTTCTCGTTTCATACGGCTCTTATAGTATTTGAATTTTTCTAATGTACTTTTAGTGTTGTGTTTATAATTTGGAAAATCCCAGTATAAACACTGAGAAATTACATGAATGGACATTTCTCATTCCAAACAAAAGTTACAAATGTCCCTCCAAAAAAAAATACCAGAGTAAAAGAAAAGATTCTTGTATATATTCCTGATAATGAAAAGTTGACTTAACAATTTTAAGAATGTAGAGTTGCTCGGTTGACTGGAAAACGAGAAAGAAAGGATATATTCTTAGAATTCCTCATATTATATACATTGCTGATGACCACCCTCATTCCTTTGGATTTATTGATCTCTTATGTCTTTCGAGAGATCGGGTATTTCCACATATGTTTCCTTCACCGGACCACTCATGGCACTGGCCCAGAGCAAGGAACAGACTACTAAAATAACAGAGCCTGCGCCAATGGACCGAATAATCTTCATTGTTTTCTGAGACTCCTTGGTGTTTTCGTCGCCGATTTTGTCGATGAACTTGGTGATCTGCTGCTTTCTGTTGTTGATGGTGGAATATGCAAGGCGTGATGCCATGGGCATTGCGAAGCTGGGGAATTTTTGTAGCATGCACACCTGTTGAGTGAAAACCAAGACCCTATTCATTTGACCTTTGGATGCGATTGTTTGGTTGATGTTGGTGATAGTGATAGTGATGGTGATGGTGATGGTTCATGTGCGCCTGGTTATATGCAAGACCATATGAACCATTATGCCAATGGCTTGTACAATTGCTTATTCTTCCCTTAGCACTAGCACTCTGGCTAAAGACCACACAAGAAGTCCTGTACATCAACCGGCATAAAGCTTCCATCCGTCTCCACAAACAAAACATCGTTGGATATGTAACATTGCAACCTCTGACCTTTTGGTGTTTGGAGGTCGTAGAGTGTGTTCATATTCATATCAGTTTGGCCATTCTCCATGAACGTGATGTTCTTCTCTTGGCATAGTTTTTGTACCACATCTCGGAATGTCACGAGAAGATCTCCCACAGAAACAGAGTAAACGTCGCTGGTGGTTTCTCCATTGACCACATAATCTTGAAATTCCTGGCTGGCACTGTTGATATTGTTGTAGCTAGGAAGCTGCACTGGCGGTTTTCTTCCTTGAGAATGTTCGCTGATTATCCACAAGAGCTTGTTACAGTACCAAAGAAAGCATTGTTTACCCTCGCCGGTGGCTTGGGCCACTTTGTCAAAGGTCGCTTGGAGAGTCCAGAACCAGCTCTTTACATGGCCATTTTGCGCAAACAATGCCTCCAATTCCCTCACAACGGGATTGAGAATCATGATCTCCAAGATAGACGAAAACTGTTGCGATGTAATGACCTTCCCACACTCGTGACGTATGCGGCATAGAAGCATGAGTTTTTTCTCAATGGGTCTTTCGCTATTGCAATATGCTAAAAGGCTCTTCATGTTGGATACCAAGAGTGTTCTTGAAAACTCCGAATCGTGCTCAGCAGCTAGCTCAAGGCCTATCTGGTCTAGATGCTCCAATATCACAAGCAAATCCTTCAGATCTTCGTCATGCTCTGTCCGCTGCCATGCTTTCAAAAGACCTTCGATATACTTCTGGCGCATCATGTCTATAATAAACGCCTGAATCTCTTCGGACTCACCGAAGTCTTTTAATGCCTGCACTATCTGATGGTCAAATCCAGATAAAGGGTCCCATGCAGTAAAGATTTTTTGGAGAGCCGGGAGAATTAACTGTTCCTGGCAAATGTCACCCACAAGCAGATCGTCTATGAGAACAGATGAGCAGAGCCACCAGTCAATTTCTTGCTTGAGATCTGCGAGGTTCGTTTGCTCGAAACCAGCGAGCATTTCCATGAACATCGAGTCCCAATAATTTAAATGGAAGGCAGGCGATTCTTTAAGCACCAAACGGAATAGCCTAGCCATTTGCTTCAAGACCTCATGATCACCAGGCAGGGTTTTTGCATTCTCAGCCAATTGCTTCACATATTTGTGTGATATCAGCACGAAGATCATGTCTAGGTGATCGACCTTGGAAAAGGACTCTTGCGTAAGAGATGCAAGCACGTCCAACAAATCACTATGGTCCAAGAGGGTGTCGTTCTCCAAAATGCCCTGGATATGGAGAAGCGCGGATAATTCGTGAGACTCCGATCCAATGGCCATTTCCAAGTACTCCTTCTCCAGCACTAGGCGAGTTTTTTCGCTTTCCAAACGAGATATTTCCGACAAGGCCTTCAGTAATCGCACATGCGATTTCTCCACCTCTGCCTGTCGTCCATTCATATCATCACACAATTGCTTGTAATGTATGGGAACCTTTACACCCATCAGTTCCAAGGATTCAATAAGGGTATAAAGATCATATGTGGGTTTAGAGAAGCGGATAGGTTCGTTGTCACTATCACTGGAATCATCAGCTGTAGAATTTTTTGCTGAATTAACTGTTCTAGATTTTCTAGATTTATCTGTCTTCTCTTGTATACCTCCCACACCCAAGCCTTGGGGCCGTAGCTTTGTTTCAATAGGCTTGACAATTCCATCTTGCTTCAGCCCAAGCCCCTGTCCTTGCTTGTAGCCCATACTCATGAGCAATTTAGCTCCGATTCCATATTGACTAATCATATTGTCAGAACTAGGAGACTTGTTGAAACGGGATCCCATGGATAAAGCCATGTTGTTATCTTCATCCTCAAGATCCGAGTATTCAATAGGTGCATTCATTGACATAGTGGGATTAGTACCAGTGGAAGTGCCTGCAGTAGAGAACACAATGTCATGATTCTGTTTGGCCATGAGTGTGTGGCTTGAGGCCATAGCACTGAAGAGTAGTTATGGTGCGCGCACGTCCAATGAGTTGATAGTTTTTAATCGTACCAGTTTTTATTAATGAGTTCGTGAGTAATCGTACCAGTTTTTATTAATAAGTTCGTGACCAATCGTACCAGTTTTGATCAATGAGTTTGTGACCAATCGTACCAGTTTTGATCAATGAATTCGTGATTTTTTACATATCAATCATGTTCCTTATGCTCTTGGAAGCTCTACTAACTGTTTGCTCGGGCCTTGAGTAATTCTAAAAGTTTACTCTCATTGACTTCAGCCGTTTTGGAGTTTAAATCATCCAATCCTTCACTCACAACCTGTACCACACTAGGATATTCCGAGTCACCCGGAAGCTGGAACGACCTGGGTATAAACTCGCCATATCGGCGTAACCAAGCATGCCTCCTCTCACGCTCCGCGTCTTCGAAATTCAACAATTTATCATTGAAAAAGTCATCAATGAGCTTGAGGAACTTCCTCGGATACACATACTGCTCGTAATGCAACTCACTCAAATACTGAACCTGGTACACGCTGTAAAACTGCCGGTAGTGTTCTGAAAGCAGGTCTAACACCTGAGCATAGCTTCTCAACGGAGTCACATTTTCATCCAGAGAGCTGGGCCCCAAAAACGACCGGTTGTACACTGCAGTAAAGTGTGCCATCAAATAGGTGATTTTGGTGAGCTCCCTGGTCTGGAACTCGGTCAAAGCCTGTGATATATGGTCACACTTCTCGAGCATAAGGTCGTAGCCTCTTGGCTCAACAGTACGGGTCAAGTTACGCTCGTTGTTCAGCAAAATATCGTGGATCGAGTGAATTTCTCGTAGCACAGATGGGAGCTCTAGCGTGTCTTTTTCAAGAACTGCCAAGTTGGCGGCCTGCAGATGATTGTCCTGAACCCAGTTCAAGGCACTGGTACACTGGTCATAATGGTTGGTGAGCATCAGGAGGAGATTGACTAGCTCCTGGCTCAATATGTTATTTTGGTCCAAGATGCTTTCCACCGAACTGACCACCTTGGACTCGTACTTCCGGGGCCCTTTTTTCTCGGGCTTATCTAGGTCCCGAAGAAACTTCTGCAATTGTTGCAACTCATACACGGGAATCTCCTGTATAGAGACAAACGATGTGTATTCTTTCGACACGTCCAGCCAGCTGGAGTTGACGGTTGCAAATTCCGACTCTAGAAGTGTAAGGAAAGCTGTGCAGTTTCTCCGGTATATGGTGATGTTTTTCCGGAGGTGATCGATTTCGTCGGTGGAAATGAAATCATCTAAATGCTGTACTTGCAGTGGACTCCTCAGCTGCCGGAGGAGAAAAGACGGGACTTCTACGGCCGCTAGCTGGGTCTGCACATCTTCGAGTTTCTTGAGAGATGGGCGGAGCTTTGTGTCAAGATCATTTTTATAGTAATCCCTGAGAGACAAGAACCGGCTGTGCAATTTAGCGAGAATAACTTGACATTCCCTTTGTTTGGAATGTACCATTGCCACTTTGGACAATACGTGCAGAGTTCTAGCGAAGCTATCCACTGCTAAAAATTGTTTGGTTGCGTCTAAGGAAGCCTGAGCTTGTGAAGATAATTTCTGGGCTTTTCGAAGTGTAGTATAGGCATCATCTTTCCATTGTAAGACATTTGACATGGTAGTTTTGGTCAGAATGAGGACAAGACTATGGAAGTGTATGGATAGAGTAATATTTGTAAACAGTAATCAGTAGACAACAAGTAGATAACAAGTGGTCAATTAGTAGACAATCAGTGATCAGTGATCAGTCGTAATCAGTAATAGGCCAATCAGTACAAATCAATAGACAATTAGTACAAATCAATAGACAATCAGTAAAAATCAATAGACAATCAGTACAAATCAATAGACAATCAGTAATAGACAATCAGTAATAGACAATCAGTAAAAGTCAATAGACAGTCAGTAGACAATTCTTAGGCCAATCAATGTCAATCAGTAGTCACACTTGCTTAGGTCTAGTAGTGTAGGTAATAAGTCCTAACATTAACTATAGAAACCGCGATAAGGCCTGTATAAAGCTCACATGGACTACAATCCTTCCCCATCCTACAATAGACTTCTCCATATATAGTTAACTTTGATAGATACTAAGAAGTCTTAATACTAGACCCTCAAATCTATGAGTTTTTTTACCAGTAACCAAAATCATCAAAAATCATCAAAAATCAAAGCCATGTCAGTCATCTGTTTTCTCAGATCACGTGGAGACTTCTAATATCAAGAGTCTCGCAGGGGTGGCAGCGCGAAAAACACTACCAATTCTCTCCTCCAAGACAGTATGGACCCCCTCGTACAATTACGAAAGGCTATCTTGGCCAAGAAACCCGTACAGTTGGTCATCCATGATGCAGAAGGTAATTCCAGTGATACTTCGTCCATCAAAGATGCCACTCACGTCAATATTGATGGCACTCCCTTTGACTTGAATCAACAGACGGTCTTCTTCAATGAGGACACACAGGAACCGCTCCGGCCGGTGATTTTCTGTTGGATGAATGAAAGCTCTTCTATCGTCGATTATAAGAACGCATGTTTGGAGAATGACATTGCAGACTTTAAGTTTTTGGTCAAGGCTGAATTGACTACCTGGTTGAACGGCAACTCCGACCTGTGTAAGTTCATTAAGAGGGAGAGGGAATCTGATGACAAGGACTCTTCAGAAACTCGCAAGAGAAGTTTCAGTGATCCGCAGATGGCCCGTATAGGCAGGTTTGAGCTTGAGTCGCTCGATCACAATGCCGCTTTGAGAGGGTCAAAAAACTTACTACTCAAGAACTTGATTTCCGATGCTAAAAAGTATACGAATGCATTGAAGAAATCCAAGACCAATGGTAAGGCACATGCAGCATCTGGGTCGCAGCCGCAGAAGAAGCAACCCATCATAATCGTTTCTCCGGCCACCACTGCATTGATCTCGTTGAGTAATATCAAGGAGTTCTTGGAGGAGGGCCGTTTTGTGGAGCCTAGCTTGCAACGGTCCGAGAATAATGTGGTCACTATCAATCACTCCTCACCCAACTTGGTTCAGGCTGCGCAGCTGATCATGGTGGTGGACAACGTGGACCTTTTCACTAAGCCTGAGTACTGGGACCGTGTGGTGGCCATCTTCGCCACGGGGCAGGCCTGGCAGTTTCTGAAGTTCAAGTACTCTAAGCCTGAAATTTTGTTTCAGAATTACCATGGCTTCTTTGTCACATACTCGGGAGGAATCGTGCCCAAACAAATCAGCGACTGGAACGTGACGGTGATCAACGTGGACCGCGACAAGCGGTTCCGTGATAAGATGATTGTCAAGGATTTGTGGCTCCAATTGGAGAAGATCTTGATATCCAAGGGCTACGGTGTGAAGTAAACGGGACTGATGGAGGGGGGCAACGTGAGGTCATTTGAAAATGAAAATACACTTGGAGCCGTCTTCCAAGTTGTTTTTTTCTGTATATCAAACTATGTACAATAGATGCAATAGAAAATTACCCAAAAGAGGTCATCTCTGATGACCTTATCCTTAATGTTTGTTTGTAGATGTCTCCTTCTATTTATAAGCCCTTTCTAACTGTATGAACCGCTGGTATAGGTCGTTGGTGCTGAGATTTTCCACATTACGGTCATCTCGAGTCCGTACAGATACCGTAGCGTTCTGTATATCCTTATCACCCACCATAACAATATAACTGTAGCCCTTTTTCAAAGCATCTTTTATACGGTTGCCCACAGTTTCGTTGCGGTTATCCACGTCCACATAGAAGTTATATCCAGTCATGGGAGCCATGGACTCTGCACCAAGAATGTCTCCAGTCAACAGGTCCCGTACTTGCCTGGCAAAGTCGGCGTGTCTCTCTGTTACAGGGATAACCACAGCTTGTCTAGGATTCAACCAGAAGGGCCACTTTCCCTGGTAATGGTCGAGGAGAATGGCGAAAAAGCGCTCTAACGACCCAAACACCGCCCGGTGTACCATGATTGGCTGCTTGTCCCGGTTTCCAGCTTCATCCACATACTTGAGCTGGAAACGTGCCGGCAACTGGAAGTCGAGCTGCACAGTGCCAACTTGGTGGGACTTGTCATAGTTGTCAGTGAGAAGAACATCGATTTTAGGACCGTAGAATGCACCGTCACCATGCCTGATATGCCATGAAGAACTGATATCATTTAAGACATGTTTCAACTGTGTTTCAGCAGAGTTCCACGTATCAATGTCGCCAATGAACTTATCTTGAGGACGAGTACTCAAGAAGAACTGAATACCATCCTCAGCAATCCCAAACACCTTATATGTATTTTTGATGAGTTGGAGAGTATTTTTGATCTCCTTGTTGATATGCTGAAGTTCACAGAAAATATGACCGTCATCCTGATGGAACCGCCGCACACGTGTTAGGCCTGAAAGGGCCCCACTAGATTCATTCCGATGAAGTGCCGAAAAGTCCGAATAACGAATGGGGAGTTCATTATATGACCTTTCGAACTTGGAGTAGATGATACAATGGCCGGGGCAATTCATTGGTTTTAGGCCATAGACGTGAGAATCCAACGAAGTAGTTTCCACCCCCTTAGTAAAAGCGTCTTCAGTTCTAGTCAGTTCCACAGCTTCATCTCTGTTTTCATTCCCCACAACCTTGAACATATTGTCCTTATAATTGTCCCAATGGCCTGAGGTCTCATACAACAGCTTCTTATATATCAACGGCGTAATTACCTCGGTAAACCCATACTTTGTTTGCTGATTCTTCATAAACTGCACCAATTTGTTAAATACACGTGTTCCATGAGGCAAGAAGAAGATGGAGCCTGGCGTTACAGGATCAGTGGTGTAGAGGAGTTGTTTGTTGGCAATTGTAAGGTTGGAGTGCGTGGCAGATACTTTGATGGATGATTTTGTCAGATAATGTTTTAATCCGTGAAGTCTGCGTAGCGAGAGCATTTTAGAGGATGAAATGGGTGGGGGGATGAAGTGTGTAAGATGCCTGGTGTAGTGAGCAGTGAGATGTACGATTGATGGCTTCGCGCGATATACTGTGTAGGGACATGACTGTCTGCTTCATATATAATCAGCAGATATAAATCAGATATTGATATTCAACAGATATTAATCAAGAGGAAGTCAATAACCAATAGTTATTAAGCGATTGTTAATGAAGAATAAATCATAATCAACATATCAACATATCAACATCAATCATTTAATTTATCGGTCTATGAGTTTCTGTGTGCCTCTGGATCTTCCTTGACTAAACTTGTGCTTCCCCCATAGATCGTGAAGTTCTCAAAGTCTCTGAAAATTCCTCAGGCTCTCCTGTTTCTGAAAATGTTGCTTTTCTGTACATCATTCTTTATCCCCTCATGCTTCGAATCAATACCAAATATTTCAATTTCAATTTCAATTTCATAATTAAAATTCGTTTTCTTGGTCTCACGTGGCCACTGCCTCCTCGGCCTTTATTGTCATTGTCATTCCATCACCATCATTCACATGAGCTTCATTATTTTGTTGAGCAATCTCCGGAGTCTGAGTCTCTAGACTTTGCTTCCACCTCTCTATGGTGATTTTGAACCCGGAAAATGTCTTGAATTGGATTGGCGCCCTCGTCCATTTTCGGCACGGCCGTCCCGACTTGTCGAGTGTTTGTGAGATGCTATTCACTGTGAGCCCTGCAGTAGAGAGCTCCTTAGGCCCTGTATTTACAGTGCCCTTGACTTGTGTGTCGTCGGTGGGGGCGGGTGATGACCTTGGAGATAATGTTCCAGTTTTCTTCTCCTTGCTGAGTTTCTTGACCCGAAATTTGGGCTTGGCCATTGTAGGAGCAATCTTCACTGACAGGAGAAAGTCCTGTGGCAATTTGAGCGTCACGGAGTACGATTTCTTGGGTGCCATTGACGTCGGATGGTGTGAGGGAAGGAGAATTAGCTGAGTCCAATATGTTCGCAGGCGGCGACTGCACTCAACACTCATTCATTGTAAGAGCACCTGACATCCATACCCCATACTTATAAATACCTGTACGTCTGCAGATACATATTCAAATCTCCTTGACGTTTTAAGCAGTCGCTAGTTCAATAATATCACTGCAGTCACCAACTCTCATAACTGTATGGTTTCGAGCCCCGTAACCATCAACTCATCACGTGCGTTGTGCTATAATTTCTCCACAATCTATCTTTGAGCGCAGTCATGTCCTTTCCCAGAAGAGTTTCACAGTTAGACGACCTTAGCAGCTCTGGTCTAAGACAGGATGTCCGTGCTCACCAACGGACGTATGAAGGTGCATATACACGTACGGCGGTGTCGTGCCTCTCGTTTTCAGTTGTGATCATCAAGTTGTTTTCTCTGGAGTTTCTCCCAATCGGTACCGTGTACACCGCATATGGCTGCATGCTTTATTTCATGGGGAGTTTCAAAGCGCGGAACATAGAAGGCTATTATAGCCATCAGAATAAGCTCGATGGCTTCAAGTCTGCGGGTGACTGGGTACTTCTCTTATCATCGGTGAGTTTGGCCACTTATCTAGCGTTGTTGGTGCTTGTGTTGAGGTTATAATGATAAGACAAGCTCATGTCAATGCTCCGAGGCCAAACACAATCACCTGAACTAAGAGTTGAACAGACCAAAATGCAACCTTCCTCATCCTGATTAATCTGTTCTCATCATCCGCTACATAGTTGACAAAACTGTCATAAACCTGCTCCAGGATATCGTCCATTAATAACAGGTCATAGAGTGTCCATGAACCCGAAAAGTCCTGAATGTTCTTCACCACACGTGACTTGATTTCAATGAATGCGTTTCTCAGGTTGATATATGCCACAATAGGCCTGATCAACGCATAGTTCACGTAACTGAGCTCTGGTGCTTTGAATGGCACAGAGGCTCGCACATTATTGAGCCGGATTGTTAAGTCCAAAACAAAGTACTTGGAGAGTTCATCTGACACATCTCCCAACACATTTCTAGAAGTATGCATGGTGAGCCGGGAAATATGGTCTTGGGAGTTCACGTGCACTTCCGGATTGCGATAGCGGTTGGCCTCCTTATGGATGGATTCCGCTATGATCGACACGATCTCCGGGAAGTTTAAGTCCTGGGAGTCTTCCGACACCATGACATCTCCCGTTAGGTCCACTTTGCCCGAAGTGATCCAGCCAAACGGCCCCTCGAGTCCGTTGTTCAAATGGTCTATGTTAAGGGCATCCACCCGCAATCGTGTGACTCTTTTCCATGGTAAGCTCTGCGGAAGTGACTCGTCATCGCCCAAAACGTCGTCGTTCTCGAAGTCGTTCAATTGCTGCCGTTTATGGATGGTGAATAACGAATTGTCGTAAGATCCACTGACGTTGTTGGCGTTGAGAAAGTCGTAGAAGAGCCAGTGCTTGCGTAAGCGGTCTAATTCACAGTTGTATATGGCCACTTTGAAAGGTCGGAAGCCATTGGGCTGGCGCAAAGTGAACAAAACGTCCTTCATGACAAAGTTGTTAAATTCAAAGTCGCCAAACTGATACACATTCTTGTAGTTTGTGGGGTCATCATCAGGTATCCAGCGCACGTGAGTTCGGTCCACTACTCCTCGGAGTCCATTGATCTCAATGGTATCGATGATTCCTGTTCCATTGAGCCACTTCAGAAAGGAAAATGATACGTTGACCTCTTCGATGCTGAGGTCGAACTGCGTATAGTTACCGTCATCTATAGCCTCATCCAGGTCCAGGCCTGAGTCGTCTTTACTCCGAGCATAGGCATCCGCCTGCAGGCCCTTCAAGAATGTACTTGAAGACTTGGGTCTTTTGCTGACAAAACATTTTTTGAAGGAAATCTTATTATCTTTCAAACTGGGCACAATTGCGTGTTCAAAGGTCACGGTGAGATTGGAGTTTTTCGTCATCAATTCACCGAGTTTACGGGCCACAAATTCCTGTGAGAAGATAGGGTTTATGGTAAAGATAACCAACGAGATGAATGTTGTGGTACCAAGAATGAGGAGAAAGACATTACCCATCATGATCCAGGTGAAGAATGCAGAGTAGTCATCGGTGTTCAATGGCCGATTAGACCGTTTAAGGATCCATTTGAAGTGAATGGCTAGGCGAGAGAAGGTACTATTTGCACGAGAAAGAAGCATTTCTTTGGTAATTTGCTGTTTCAGATCCAGATTCAGATTCAGATTCAGATTCAGATCAATTGAGTTATGAGGGGGATGTGGCAGGGAATTTGCTTTGTATTGAATTAGAGGTGAGTCTAGATATTTTGAATGGACAGATTTTGAGTCTAGAGATGAGTTTGGTGTTTCAGATGAGTCTAGACTTGTTGAGTCAATATGTTTCACACCATTCAGCTTCGTTTCATTCCCATTCCCTTCACTTGAAATAAAAGAGGTTGAAAAAAATTGCAATATCGGCCTATTGGGTAGGTGCCCATGTATTATTCTTGGCGCTAGACATTTGGAATGGAGCCCATATCTGAATAGCAGTGACTTGCTGACTTGATGCCATATCCTAATGGAGATCATAGCAAAGGCGATTGGCAGGGGAAATGCACTGGATGGTTCCGGAGTGCACAATTAAATTAAAACCCGCTGAAATGCTCGAAAATAGCAAATGTACCTGGAGAAGATTGTGGTAGTCTAAAGTCTGGAGTCTGAAGTCTGCTCCCCATGCCTTGAGTGCGGAGTTAATGGGTGCACGGGTGCAATGTCACATCAAATGAGTATACATGAAATGGTACTTGTGATTTATAGGTACATATTACGAAAAGGAAAGAGAAAATCTTGTTATATATTCTTTAAAAAGCGTCATGTGATGTGTTATAATCATGTATAGTAGTACTAATACTCTATATGATTCTTTGCAATTTAGTCAGGTTAGTTTTCTAGCTTGACTTGAAACCAGCAGCTGGTCAACTATCGGTGGTTAACAATGGACCGATGCGTAGATGTTTAAGCCTAGGCTTCATCTCACTCACCTGGGTAGTGCGCTGCCCATCGGGATAGCATATTGAGGAACGAACATGTTCAACAGAGTATAGAGTATATGTTACATTCTCAATGGTATACCACTACTCATACGGATAATCGAGCCTACATATGTGCTCACATGCTATTTGAAACACTTCCAAATCCACATTTCAAATCAGAGCATTCCCAATACCACATACCAATTGACATGGTCGATTGCGAGGCCCTACAATGGGGCCACCCTCTAAACCGAAGAAATGGGCTTTTCCCTCTCTCTAAAGTCTATATATCAACTGAATTCCCACTTATAGGAGCCCATAAACAAATAAACTCATACAAAGTACTAGATATTATCAAAGATCTAACAGTATAGTAGATAGTAGTATAGTACAGTATAGTACAGTATAGTAGATAGTAGTATAGTACAGTATAGTACAGTAGTAGAGTACATAGTAGTATAGTACAGTATAGTACAGTAGTATAGTACAGTATAGTACAGTATAGTACAGTAGTATAGTACAGTATAGTACAGTAGTATAGTACAGTATAGTACAGTAGTATAGTACAGTATAGTACAGTAGTATAGTACAACGGCTTAACTACGGATCCGGTTGTAGTTACCAGAACAGTGCAGATTTCAGGGTGGAAATGTCCTGAGGATGACGGGTTGGCTTGAAGATATCAGTTACACAACAGATCGGATAGTGTAGGTTGTAATTGTCTTAATTAACAGAAAGTAAACAACTGTAGTGTCTAGGGAGATACGGGGACCTGAAAGTTACTATGTAAGACTGTTACTCTAACTCTTTCTAAGACAGTCATTATCTAGCACTACCTAAGTGTCAAATCCTCCATGGGTATCACACTACCCATGGGAGTATAAATCACCTACGATGTGCGATCAGACGTGGAATTGCCATAGACCCTGATAACACAGGATCCAAGCGGCAATCCAGTGCTCTTAATCCTTACACGCGCGACCGCGTTGTATTGTTAAGAACCGATTGCCGTTTCGACCCTATGCGTTTTAGGTTTAAGGTTCGAACAATAGCTGAGTCAAAAGCCCCCAAACTCTATATAAACCCTAGGATTCCCACTTATTGGGAATCCATCCACGAATAAATAGAGTTTTGAAAGTACTAAACAATCATAAAGTATCTAACAGCTAGTACTATTAGTATCTAAGACTGTTACTTTGTGGTATTAGATCTTCAATGGCTACTTCACTACCTATATGGATATTGATCATATGCCAAGGGACTGAGACGAGACATACATCTCAACACACTCCCATGGCGACTAAGATATTCCAATTCATCATGCCAATCGTCTAGATTGAAAGCGGGGCAATTAAGCCAAGGGAAAACCTCCTATCCCCTAAAGTCTATAGAATTCAATTTATCAACGAATAAACTCAATTACAAATACTAAAAGTTTTGCAATTATAGAGTGGTAGTATACAATATATGTAGATTCTCCAAGAGGAGGAATCATATAGGTCATATGGCTTGGCCAGTGCCACGACTGCATACACCAGCCATTATTCCATGTGATTGTACAGTGTCATACAATGTGGGATCTATAGTAGTAGTATCCATACTCAGTTATGGACTTCAATTATTGTGCGCCATGAGGCAGAATGAGTGAAAACTGCGAAATATTATAAATAGTAGGCCCCAGAGTAGACCAAATAATAAAGCAATATAGCATAAATATTCGAATACGAAAAATAAATAAGATGTAAAAAAAACGATGTAAATGTGTAGTGATGAATTAATACATTTTATATAGTAGATGTTTAAATTTGAATTGTAGTATATTTGTCTGGGGAGAAGATATAGACAATGCCAGACAATTTCGCAGAATTCCCAGACACCCTAGAAAGTTCCATGTATACACTAAAATAAGATTCAGAAAACATAGCTTCAATAAAAGAATAAACCAGTTTTAATCCGTCGCTTAGACTCTCTATAATTATAACCTAAACAGACCAATAAAGGTCTGAGCAAAAAGCCCCAGCTGAAGTCGACAAACTAAAGTTATATACCTGACATCCTTTTCTTGGGGAACCATAACAAAAGAAGATAAATAACTAGGTACAGGAAGCATAAAAGAATTTAGTAGTCAGTAGTCTGAGTATATATAGTAGCTAAGTTCATTGATTTTTGGGATGTACGGGTTTACAACTTAGTAATTAGTAATGTAATTAGTGTTATAGTATAATCATCAGTTACATTCTTCTTGTGTTAGTTATGTTAATTCGTTCATGGTTTCACACTATAACGTCTTAACCCTGAATGTGTTGTAGTAAGTAATTGTGATAGATTCTTGTGCGCATCCAGTACATATTATGTTCCTTCGTTGATGGAAGGAATACTGTGTGACTTTAGTTGACCGGAAGGGAAGGGTTTAGAAACCGATGGATTTACCCATATGAGCTTCTACTCATGGCTTATCAGCCCGTTTATCTGCTTGAATACCTTATCGCACGGTAGTATTATGGATGGTAGTGCCTGGGGTAAAGAAAAATGAGAATTGAGAAGAGAATTGACATGAGAAAATTACATGAGAAAATTACATGAGAACAGAATTGACAATGATACATTCTTTACCAATTTCTATGTTCATTCATGTTTCCAGAAGGGATGCGGTACTTAAGGCCACAGGTGGTTGGTCTGGACAATGTATAGGCACTAGAAGACCTACTCTGAAAATAGTGTAAGCTATAATAGAAATACGCTACCCATCGAGGATAACATTAATTTACAATTATTTATGATAGAGTAAGATATAATTTACGAGTCCCCATTGGGTAGCACACTACCTTTCCGGTTATTTGCCTACCGTGCGATAAGGTTTGACACCTAAGCCAACAGATATCTTGGCCGATAAACCGGCAGATAAGCTCTGACCCCCGCATACTAAAGATAAACACTGGTTCATTTCTGTAGCCATCAACGAAAGAACTAGTAATTGATGTAGATTCAGGATTTCACAAATGATCTTAGACCAGTCAGAATTATCCTCTCTTCTGCTATATAGCAGAATCAAGCTAAGATAGTAATTGAATCACGTGATTCAATTACTACTGCACACTACGCTACTCCCCCTTACCCCACACTATCACCAGCCCACATTGTCCTATTTAATCACCACCCTTACATCCTCATATTTTCCTAATGTTTGGTCATGAATTCAAGGAAAAATACTTCCCCATTTCGGCAAACAGCTTTACTCCCGTCAACCATGGGTCCTTCGGGCTCCCACCCCAATGTGTCGTTGACAAGTACATCCAGGCGTTCCAAGAAGACTTAAAGAGTCCTGATTTCTTCTATTCAGTGTCTTTGCGCAAGCAATATGAAGAGGGCATCAAGCTGGTGGCAAAAGTCGTCAATTGTAACTACAAGCACTTGGCATTGGTAACTAACGCAACCATAGGGGTTAATACTGTCCTTAGATCATTGAAGTTTGCCGCTGGCGACAAAATCTTAATTACATCCTCCACATACAAAGCGTGTATGAATACCGTTTTCTTCCTTGAAGAGTACATTGGAATTGAGGCTGTGGTGGTAGAACTAGTGTTCCCTATGCTGCACTCAGATATATTGGCCAAATACAGGGATGTTTTGGCCAAGCAGAAAATCAAGCTTGCACTTTTTGATGCGGTTGTGTCGGTGCCAGGTGTCCGCTTACCCTTTGAGGAAATCACTGCTTTATGCCGTGAGTACGGGACATTGTCACTAGTGGACGCTGCCCACCTGATAGGGCTTATCCCCGTGGACTTGGGGTTCCTGCCCGACTTCTTCGTTTCCAACCTACATAAGTGGTTCTCAGTGCCACGTGGATGTGCTGTTCTATACGTGGACCCGAAGCACCATTTCCAGATCCAGTCCATGCCCATCAGCCACTCGTACGTGAGCCCCAACACCGTGCTTAGTCCTACACAGAAGGAGAATCTCTTGGTGGATAAGTTCTTTTTCACCGGTTCCGACAACAAGGCCGCTATTGCAACCATTCCCGAGGCTGTTCGCTTCCGCAACGAGATATGCGGTGGGGAGGGCAACATCAGAGACTACTGCTTCAAAATGGCCCGAGCTGCGGCTGATTTGTGCCTTAAGAAATGGCCCGGCACAGTATTGATTGAGAATAACGAGCGGTCGTTGGCCACGGCTTTGGTGTCTCTTTACGTTCCATATACTCATACAGATCTCCGCGTGGACGAGAATGTGGCCCACTTGATGAAGTACCTTACCCACCGCATGTTGAATGAGTACCAGACATTTGTGCATCTTGGCATACACGACTACCGGTTGACCATCCGATTCTCGGGCCAGATCTACAACGAGGTTTCCGACTATGAGTATGCCATTGATGCCGTGAAAAGCAGTGTTGAGAGTTACATCCAGGACGCAAAGTTATAGTATGAAGGATGAGTGAATGTGTGATACAAGAATGTTGATGGGGCGGGTGGTCTATACACGCTAGGCATAGGTTAAGTCGGGATACTTTTTAAGCCAAATCTGGCCTTCCAGAACCATAATAATCCGAAGTGGTCTGGGCCCCACGCATATCGGCTAAAGTGCACTACTGCATGTGGGCACATACATTGCGACGTCGTTGGCGTTGCCGCATTTGAAACTTTACTGCAGCATGGGTACCGCACCAACCATGGAAGAGAAAATCACCTACGAAGTGCCATCAGACGCGGAATTGCCAAATTGCCAAAGACCCGACAAATTGGAGAAGCAATAGAGATGTACGGGTTTATCTCTGATCTCACTATCAAAATGTTCGAGGGCGTTATCCCCGTACATCCCTTTTCTATAAGACTCAAGGATTCCTCAGTCTGGAAATCCAACGAATAAGCAGAGTTACAAACAGTAGGACAAATTTTACTCATGAATTTTACTCCACCTTAAATTACTTAAATTACATTTTAAACCTTTATTCACGAAATAGTCGAAAGTATAAGCTTATGCAATTTATGGGTACCTGCATTGGTTGACGTATTGACGGTCACTCAAAGGCTGAGGAAAAACTCCAGCTTCAATAAGTGCCCTCATGTCCCAATCAATAGCATCCTCGGTCTTCCAGTTCCAGAAGATCCATCCTTCAGTGAGTTCAAAAGCATCGAGCTGTGCTTCGATATACTTCCTCACATTGTTCTTGTGTTCTGGACTCCAATTCCCCACATTTGTGTAGTTTGCGCATGAGTGGGTCAAAGTGGACTTGTCGTAATCTCCAGACCACCGCGCTCCTCTACCAACACCATTGAGCCAAAGGGCACAGTCGGTCAAGGCAGCCGAGAACTCTCCGGCCACGGCCCACTTGTTTTCGCCTTTGTGGCTAGTTCCCCACTCGCATGCCACCTTAATGTGATCATCGATGTCACGAGACAACTCACCCTGGCTGAACACCTGGTAGTGATGGTGGTCAATGACAACATTGTAATAGCCCTGGTCGAGGTTGAACATGTCGTCCCAGTAGTTTGGCTGCTGGAAAGCATCATGAATAACGACATTGTTGGAAGAAACAGAGCGCATGTTATAGTAAGCCCAACTGTAAAAGTTTTTAATTTTGTCCATGTCAGACACCGGGCCAAGAGGCTCATTCAAGAACTCAATACCAGAGATAACATCCTCGTAGTCCTTACCACCGTACTTGTCAAAAATCATCTGCAACACTGTTAAAGTCTTGCCAACATTCTCGTCAGTCTGGTATTGGATTTGATCCCGCAATCCGGAATTGTCGAAACCGTTCTGCGAACCTGGAGCACCGTGCAAGTCAATCCAGACATTCAACAGGTTACTTCTGGCCCACTGGATGGCCTTATCAAGATATTCCACCTGGCCTTGCACATATGGGTCACCCTCCAATAATTGGAATGCCCAGTAGCCGATGGGAATACGCACAGTATTGAGGCCAGCAGCTGCAATATTTTGGAAATCTTCTTCGGTAATCCATGTGGCCCAGTGTTGCAGCATCACCTCCAATGCCTTTTCCTTACCATACCTTTGTGTAAGGTGATATTCATCCACAGGAATGTCATCACCAAAAGCCTGGAAAAGGGAGGGCGTAATGTATGGCTCCAACACAAACCACCCACCAAGGTTAACACCTTGTACGTGCGTGTATTCATAATTGAAGAAGCGTTTTTGGGGTAGGCTTGCTGCCACCACGGAAGTAGCAACAATTAAGAGACTAGATAACGAGAGTCTCATACTAACAAGTTTTGCAGGAAAAAAATCAAAATTGGATAAGATGGAAAAGAAAAGGCTAAAACTAAAAGAATTTGACCTGGAGCAAGTGAATAATTGTAATCAAAGAGTGGAACAGTCAACGAATTGTCCTAATAGCCGAAGATTTTGACGTGAAACAGCTGAAAAATTGTCCTCAATTATAGTTGAAAACAAGAATGAGGAAAATTTTGAGATTTTTATCAGGTTCTCCTTGGGCTTTATAAATAGACTCAATCATGAAACCACAAATTGTTTTTACAATTGTATACAGCCCTTGCGTATTGCATGAATGATGCAAAAAAAAAAAAATAAAAACGCAAAGACCCGCTTTGTCATATCATTCCCAAACATTGCTATTGTTAGGACAAATTGCTTAATGTTAAAGTTACCCAAGAGACAATTGGAACAGAGAATAACAATAACAAAAGTGAGGAAAGATAAAATCAGACACAAAAGTTACAAAAAAGTCACAAATTAGTCAGGAAAGTCTAAATTCAGAAAAGTCTAAATTCAGAAAAGTCCAAAGTCACAAAAGTCCAAAGTCACAAAAGTCTAAAGTCACAAAAGTCTAAAGTCACAAAAGTCTAAAGTCACAAAAGTCTAAAGTCACAAAAGTCTAAAGTCACAAAAGTCAAAAAATTCACTCAATTTCTCACTCAGGGTCACCCAAAAATCTGGTATTCAGCATGATGTCTGCGGAGGGGCCAGCATGTTGACGTCCAGGATTCATCCGAGACGCATATCCCTATTTCCATGTCGACGTTAAGCCCCACATGCACACCAAGTACATTGTTCTATGACGCGCGTCTTCCAAAGTATTCACATCACACCTGCTGGTCAAAGGCTATCAACCAGTAACATAAATAAACACAATTAAAAATAGAATGTTTGAAACAAACCACGTGACAATTGTGAAACCTGAAACGCAAGGCATTTTTTTGGTTTGCTTGAAACTTCAATGATTTTTTAGACCTTGTGTCTGGGGACTGTAAATTCTTGGACCGTGACTCACCGTTGGAAGGAAGGAGTCTTGCTCACCGCTCACCGCGATATTTTTGAATTTTATCCCTTTTATCCCTTCCCGACGCACCTAATTTTACTTCATAACCAACCAGCAATTTGGGCGAGCGCACAAATATTTTCTTAGATAATGCACACTCCACCCTGAATTGTAAACACTTGCTTGAAAATCACACCAACTTGCACGTGATTCTGTATACTGAATAGTATTCCCATGCGTTCTCCTTTTTTTTTTTTTTTTTTTTTTTTTTCATTTTGATCACGCTTCATTTAATGAACTCCTTTAGTCATCTTTTCGCGGAGAAAAATAGACTTCACACAATAGATCATTTGATGCAAGCTTGATCATGAAGGAGGAAAGTGGGGTTCAGATTTGAGTTGTTGATCTCGCGCCCAACTTTCTGAATATTTATGGCTTTCTTATCCTTTGCCAAGATGTGACAGAGCTTTTTTTTTTTTCCTTCACTTACCAACTTCACCTTTAGCATCCACAGAAAATGTGACTGCACGGGCGTATATCAAACCATCAATAAACCTTCAATATTTCTCTGCACATACATCAATCAACGGTCAACTAAAGAACTCAATCAGGCATTCTTGCTAACTTCAAGAACTTCACATTGATGACTCTCACTTGATGTATACTAATTCGGCGTCGATTTCTTGCTCAAACTCCTTGCCAAGAACCAATAATACCAATGGATATCAGAAGAAATCTTAGTGGTCAAGTTTCATGCTATCGCACATTTGAAATCAACTTTCTGCACATGTTTCATTTCAGTCACAAGCAATATGCCTGTCTTTTCTGCATCTTAACAAAAAGGATATCTTCCCAATCTTTCTGCATGTAATTCAGGTGTCACCAATGTGGAAGGACAAAGCTGGAGGGCCTTATCAGTACCTGTGCAATCCTGCGAATGAAAAGTCGCATAATTTCGACTCTGCGCATAAATCGTGCACTGGAAAAGTGTGATAGCGTGGATTCGCTCTTTTATCTTTCACTTTTAATCTGTCAAGTCCCATTCTGCTTATCATTTCGGGAGAGCCATGCACGCCCCGCTGTCAAAATATATCATCTTCGGCTCTTTCAAAAGCATTATTCTTTCCATCACGGCTCATCTGACATCTTTGACAGGCCATCTTTGACAGGCCATCTCTGACTCGAACAGAATACGTAAAAAAATAAAACATCTTGCCTGAACCTCCATCAAATTCGTGACCCATCTCCAGAATCTTGTAGGCGATGAATGACGGCATATTTTCCCCCAACTCCCCATCGGATGATAACTTCATTCCAGGAACCATAAACATATATTCCTTCTCGGCAGAAAAGGAAAATACGCTGTTGAAAGTCACCGATAGAAATGTCATCTTGGTGCCCCAACCTTCAGACTCCGTTAACGATCCTCTTAATTGGCCCAAGTCCAAAAAGTTGTGGAACTTTGTTTTATTGGCGTTCATCACCGGTTTCACGGCCGCAACAAGTAACGACCCCGGAGCAACCCAAGATTCTCTTAATACAAAGTATGGCATTAGTTTCGATGCCATGAACTCAGGTGCCGGTGTGCTTTTCATTGCCATTGGATGGGCAACCTTTATTCTTACTCCGACTGCCAGCTTGTACGGAAGAAAAATTGCTTATTTGATCTGTATCGCCCTTGGGCTTTTTGGAGCAATTTGGTTCGCCTTAGCGAAAAGCACTGGCGACAGTATTTGGTCCCAGTTGCTTGTAGGTGCATCCGAGGCTTGTGCTGAGGCTCACGTGCAACAGTCGTTGACGGATATGTACTTTCTGCATCAACTTGGGTCCGTCTTGACGGTTTATATCATGGCCACCTCGGTTGGAACATATCTCGGACCTCTTATCGCCGGTTTCATTGTCGAATATTGCGGATTCAGATGGGTGGGCTGGATTGCCGTCTTCATATCCGCTGGACTAATAATTGTTATTATCTTTGGTATGCATGAGACTGTTTTTGATAGACGCAGATTTCAGGGCACGGTCCACGAAATTACCCACAACGTCGATAATAGACTGTCTGTGAAAAAAACAAGTGTCGAGGAAGGTGAATGTTCCGTGAGCCTGAGGATGTCCTTGCATAATTATAACCTAGAGTTGGGCCAAACTGACAAAAACGGCGCCAATGACCCTAAACTTGGATATTGGAAACAAGTTGCATTGATCACCAAAGCGCCCAATTTGATTGGCTTTGGCTTCAAACAGTACTTGGAGCGTCTTGTGTTGTTGTTCCGTGTCTTCTGCTACCCACCTCTCATATTCTCTGGCTTTATATGGGGTATACAAGATGCCCTTCTAACTTTCTACCTAACGGTTGAAGACGATGAGTATTATGACGCTCCATTTAATTACGGCAACACTGGAGTGGCACTCATGAACATTCCGTGCTTGATCGGAGCCGTGATCGGATGTTTCTATGCCGGTACCCTTAGTGACCGCTTTACTATTTGGATGGCAAAGAAAAATGAAGGTATTCAAGAGGCCGAGTTTCGTCTTTACTTCCTTGCTGTTCCTGCAATTTTGAATCCGATTGGACTCATTCTTTTTGCCGTTGGTACAGACCGCCAATGGCCTTGGTTCCCCACATATTTTGGATTGGCACTTATTGGTCTTGGCTTCGGTGCTTCCGGTGATATTTCCATGGGATATTTGATGGATGCATACCCGGAGATGGTTATTGAAATGATGGCAGGAGTTTCGGTCATTAACAATATGTTTGGAATGGTCTTCACTTTTGCATGTTCCCCTTGGCTCGGTAGCATGGGCAACACAAACACATTTATTATCTTGGCTGTGATCACATTCTGCATCATGGCATGTGGTATTCCCTTCATCTATTACGGGAAACGCATCAGAGTGTGGACCAAGCCATGGTATCTCGACTACTGTAGGCAACGGGACCAACAGGAAAAGTAGAGCGTTATATATTATTCTCGAGTAATCATAAATGATAGAACAATGGTGCTGTGAAATGAATGAAATAGTTATGACCAGATTAAACTGCGCGAGAGTACCGTCTAAAAGTGATAGCCAAAGCCAAGTACAATCTAAAACATTGAAGTCTCTATTTGCGGTCTTATCGAATTTAGCTTATGCATTTTAATCAAAAAATCCAATGAGAAGTGAAGGAATTACCTCCTTATATACTAAAAAATGGTTCGTTTACAAATAGATATGTACCTCCTTAAATGTCATGCAGTGTTGTTTCATATACTCAACAGGGTCACGTTTGCAGTTGCAAAAACACCCCTGACAAGTATAAATGGTCGCGCATTCCCTTGAGCTTGGATAGGTAAAATTTGGAGAGAAAATCTGGAAGGAAAGCAAAAAAGTATGATAAATAGCAAGTTTATAAAGTACTAAGAAAGAACTTGAGGGGAATTTTCAGTATGGTTGTTTTAAGGAATACTTTTACGCCAAAAACCAAAGACATGTTTTGAGCAGTGATGAAGAGCGCACAAGACGAGAGGAGGGCACAACCCTAAGCACGCACACGTGATGCGGCATCAGCGCGCGAGTGGAAAAAAAAGGACAAAAAAGTAGCGGCTTTCACATACTACTTCAAAAACTAAGACATAGTCTGCCTATTGCTTAAATTGATTATATCTAGTTAAAAATGTCTACCGAAACCGCTTTGTCCTATGCTGCCTTGATCTTGGCCGACGCTGAAGTCGAGATCACCTCCGAAAAGTTGGCTACCTTGGTTGCCAAGGCCAACGTTGAGGTTGAGCCAATCTGGTCCGACATCTTCGCCAAGGCTTTGGAGGGTAAGGACTTGAAGGAGTTTTTCTTCAACTTCTCTGCAGCCCCAGCCCCAGCTGCTGCTGGAGCTTCTGGAGCTGCTGCTACTGAAGCGGCAGGTGCTGTTGAGGAGAAGAAGGAGGAAGAAGCTAAGGAGGAGTCTGACGACGACATGGGCTTCGGTTTGTTCGACTAAACAGTTACATATTAATATATGCTCTTACCTTATATAGTGTGGAATTGGTGCTACATGTGTAGAGTATTAAATACAATTTAATCTGTATAACTACCAAAAATACAATTTAATTACCTGTTCAGTATAGTATTACCAAAGTATGAAATATACAAGAGAAATCTTACTTCTTCTTCTCAGCTTCAGCCTCAGCTGCTTCTCTGGCTTCCTTCTCTCTAATACCCTTGTACTTCTTCTCGATTCTGGCTTGTCTCAAGGTCTGGTAAGCAGACTTGCCAACCTCAACAGCTCTTGGGCCAGTCTCAGCAACATCTTGCTTGATTGGGAAGGTGGCAGACACAGACACCTGGGAAGCCTCAGGCTTGGTCTTACCATCAAAGACAACCAACTTGGAGAGGTACTCCTTCAATCTGGCAACGTTGGCGTCCAAGTTCTCCTGCGACTTGTTTTGTCTTCTGTGGTCAACAGCAATACCAATGGATCTGGCGTACAGACGGCCCAAACCAGCGGCCTTAATCTCAGCCAAGGTGAAACCTCTACCTGCTCTGAGCTTCCTGTTGTACTTGATGGTAGGGCATCTGACAATTGGTCTCAAGGCGTCAGTTGGCTTAGGGGCAACCTTAGCAGCCTTTTGAGCTCTGGCCTGTCTTCTAGAAGCCTTCTTTCCAGCCTGGTCCAAGTGGACTCTGACGCGCTTCTGCCAGTTCTTTCTGAAGTGGTTCTTCAACAAGGGGTTGTTCTTGGAGATAGCCATTTTTCCGGTGGAGTGAGTAAAAGAAAAGGAGGAAAGGCTGAAAGTTTTTTTTTGGGAATTTTTTCTCGCGCACGCTACGACGGGAGTATGAAGCCGATGGGGTGAGGGGTGCACAGTGCGCGAGAGCCGGTGCGGCGACGGGTGGGAGGGGGTGAGGGAAGCAGTCACAACGCACGTGCACATACGCGAAGAAAAACTGTGTAAGCGTAAATCCTGGACCGCGGTCTCCGTTCAATATGCCCCGAGCTTCCACTGCCAGCACTGCTTTTCCCCGGCTTGTGCGCACCCGTGCCTCCGTACAGGCGGCGCGCCATTCTGCTAAGAAAAACTTTTTTCAAGCTTAACTTCATAAATCTATTTCTTTCAGCAAGATGTCCACTCCATCTGTCCAGGTATGTACAAAGGGTACAAGGAAGGGGATTACAGAGGCAAAGGGAAGAATGGAGAGAGTGGGAAGAATGACTGGGAAGAATGGAGAGAACACAGAGAACACAGAGATAATATAATAAGGAACAATTAAACACCCTGTCAGTCAGTTCACTATGAAACAGTCATCTTCACATCAAAGTTCTCATTTATTCATGTGGTCAGTTTTCAAGTCAATTCCCTACATATCCCCTACACCAACTATTATACTAACAACAGACTTTTGGTAAGAAAAAGACCGCCACCGCCGTTGCTCACGTTAAGGCTGGTAAAGGATTGATTAAAGTTAATGGATGCCCTATTACATTGGTGCAACCTGAGATCTTGCGTTTCAAGGTCTACGAGCCATTGACATTGGCAGGCTTGGACAAGTTCCAATCCATTGATATTAGAGTCAGAGTCTCAGGAGGAGGTCACGTGTCTCAGGTTTACGCCATCAGACAAGCTATTGCCAAGGGCTTGGTTGCTTACCACCAAAAGTACGTGGACGAGGCTTCCAAGAACGAGCTCAAGAAGATTTTCTCTTCCTACGACAAGACATTGTTGGTTGCCGACTCTAGAAGAATGGAGCCAAAGAAGTTCGGTGGACGTGGTGCCAGAGCCAGATTCCAAAAGTCTTACCGTTAAGGTTTTTGGGTTTCTCTATACTCTCTCATCATTACTCCCTTCTTTTATCTAATGTATAAATAAAAGCGTATTCAGAGGCATGTAGAGAAGACGATTATATTATAATCCAAATCCATTTAGTTCAAAATAGTCTACCTAACTGTACAACCTGGTAGAAGTAGAGTAGAAGTCTAAATAACTCTCTTCATGATAGGGAGTCGTACAGTATCATAGAGTATTTGGACTGATGCACTATGATCTGAGAAGAGTAGAGTAGAGAAGGGACGGCCCTTTATCTATGCACACGTCCTGCATATATACAAAAGTTTCAAGCCTTCACGTTATAACGCGGAGACGTTTAGTTTCCCTTGTTTGGCAATCCACGTCTGGTCACATGTGTGCGATACCCATAGAGTCACGTTAGTCTGTTGTAGTAACGTAATTAGGAATTTTTTTCTCTATCTCTCTTTTTCCCTTTATGATGAGTATCTGTGATGTGCGTCTGTCACCTATTAGGAGAAGTTCATGAGGTCTGTTTGTGAGAGTTTGACAGTGCGACTGTAGTGACAAGACTGTGACAAGTGACAAGACTGTAGTGTCAGTCAGAAGTGTATGTAGTGCCTAGCACCACTGCTTGTCCTTTCAGGATTCGCACCCATTGGCAGATTTTCGCAGCCAGTCGCAGTACCCAATGATACCCTTTGACCTCAAGACTCATGATAAAATGTAGCATAGTAAACTACCCAAATCCTTAAGACAATCCCGTATATCCCTAGACTAGCTATTCTCTGGTCAACTCTTGAGATTAACTTTTGCTAATACCAACTTGTTATAAATATAGACTCACTCTTTACACCCGACACTGACAATCACATGGGATTATGGGTGCTCTGTGTAGTAATAGTAAACAATAGAATCTTTTATAGCTGTGTATGTGGACTTGTAGTTGGAATCGTTCCGTCCGACAACAACTTGAATAGTAGGAGTGAGAAAGTGGGTTTGCCGAAGGGATGTGGCTATGGGAACCTTGGACCTCAGCCACATTACCATAGACAACTTCGTAATCCTTAAATCTGCAGGCACAATGGACGACTCAAGAAACAAAGAAAGGGGATTACCGTTCTACCAACAATACCACAACTCTTGTTGTTGTAGTTGATGTTGTTGTAGTTGATGTTGTTGTAGTTGATGTTGTTGTAGTTTAGTAGTTGTTCTTGTAGTAGTTGTTCTTGTAGTAGTTGTTCTTGTAGTAGTTGTTCTTGTAGTAGTTGTTCTTGTAGTAGTTGTTCTTGTTCTTTGTCGGACTTGGAACATTACAATTTGGTCTCAATGATATTCCTGATCCTGTTCACGGGTTTTGAACTTGGTTACCAAAAGAAACAAACTCTCAGTGTTGAGTCTTTGCACATCATGAGTTGCGATACAAGGATTTTCAACTTAACATACACCCCCGGACGGTTTGTGACAGAGACCACATCTGGGAAATCTCCAGTCTGCTCAAGAAACTCCGCACGTTGAATAATGGAAATTAGCTGAAGCAATCGTCTTTTTGACACAGCGAGGAACCATGTCATTATCTGAGATTATTAGCCAAGCAATAGCCCTGGTTTGGATAAAATTATGTTCTGCTGGAACTGCGTGACGTTTTTTGTACGTCTGTCATGTAGTTGAGATAGATGGAATAATTCAGTTCAGGCCAAACTCGAGGAGCCAGTTTCAATCCATATAAAACTTCTTTAGTCTAAGCATTAATTGTCTTTTATCTTTCTGAACATACCCTTCTGGTTATAAATTCCACAAAATGCATCCATTTGTCTTATAAACAAACTTTTTCACTGCAATGGAGACCATTCTCAAGTCTCATATGTGAGAATGTTTCCTGGTAGTCAATTCCTTCAGGAAGGTCCCTAGAACAACAAGTCTAGCTTTGTACAAAGCATTATCTTTTGTCAAAGATAAAGTAGCAAGTTGATTCCAGAGTGATTGAAAAATCAACTAATCAAAGACCATCTCGTAGTCCCTATACTCAGGGTTAGTTCTGTGGTGGGTACTTCCTTCACCATCAGGCGTAAAGAAACCAAGTTTATTTTGCACCTATCAGTAAGTTGACTAATTCAAAGGATCCATTTCTTTGTCACACGGTTCCAGCTTCTCAGCCTCATCATAGCCTTTTTGTAGCATTTGGGAGTACGCTAGGATTTTGAGCTTCAACTGATAAAGGAACATGTCGCAAACACCTTGCCAGTTCTATTTATCTTTTGTCAATATCCGATTTCTTCTCATCTCGTATGTCCGACACACACGATTTGAGATATACTGAAAGTCTGTTCAGAGAGATAAACCCTAGCTGAGTTTGGCTGGTTTAAGGAACTGCCACGATTTCTTAGCCAGGCGATGACGTGTCGGTTGGAGTATTCACTAGTATATTAGATTTTTGATGGTTTCTTATTAGTGGGAATCTGGGTTTATATAGACTTTTCGCGTGATGCGGAATTGCAGAATTGCAGCATATCTGAAACATGTGGTGGATGCACTATAGATATAAATAGTATACTTCGCAATCCATTAGGCTGACTGAGTACTGTAAGAATATGTGAAGTGACTATACATCGAGGTCTGCGACTACTACTACTACTACTACTACTACTACTACTACTCTATGACTAACTCTATCTATGTCTTAGATTCTTTATAGATACTTTTTATACTTTAACTCAGTTTATTCGTTGATGAATCCACTATTTGGAAATCAGGTTTACACTTGGTCTTACTCCGGGTTTATCTTAGGGATGTACGGAATGGTTGTATTGTCATTGTACTCCTAGCTCAGCTTTGTCTTCAACACCCTAGGCTAATCTCTGTATGGGCTATCATGGTGAATCTAACGGCAAGTGTAATAGTAACGCAAGTAAGTAATAGTTGTTTAGTAGTACTTCTACTACCAGTCTGCCAAGGGTCAAAGACACACCCACGTACTCTTAAATTTTAACAGTGTTAGATATTTAATATGTAATTTTTGACTCATTGGCCCTGTCCCAGACACTGCAATATTCATTAAACCCTTCATTTCTCGAAACATTTCATATGCTATAACTTTGGGGAATCATCACGACGAAATCACACTTATACAGGAGCACGTCATGAAGCTAGTGAGTTCCCTTCCGTAGCCCCGAAGACGTTGATGGTTTTAAGAACTACGCAATACTGGTAGGTCAACTTGGCAGTGAGAAACGTCCACGGGTTTTACTTATATCACTATCGCTCGAAATGCCAAATGTGAATCCTAGCTATGATTGAAGTATAGTAGTAGTTCTTATAGTTCTTGTAGTAGTAGTTCTTATAGTTCTTGTAGTAGTAGTTCTTATAGTTCTTGTAGTAGTAGTTCTTATAGTTCTTGTAGTAGTAGTTCTTATAGTTCTTGTAGTAGTAGTTCTTATAGTTCTTGTAGTAGTAGTTCTTATAGTTCTTGTAGTAGTAGTTCTTATAGTTCTTGTAGTAGTAGTTCTTATAGTTCTTGTAGTAGTAGTTCTTATAGTTCTTGTAGTAGTAGTTCTTATAGTTCTTGTAGTAGTAGTTCTTATAGTTCTTGTAGTAGTAGTTCTTATAGTTCTTGTAGTAGTAGTTCTTATAGTTCTTGTAGTAGTAGTTCTTATAGTTCTTGTAGTAGTAGTTCTTATAGTTCTTGTAGTAGTAGTTCTTATAGTTCTTGTAGTAGTAGTTCTTATAGTTCTTGTAGTAGTAGTTCTTATAGTTCTTGTAGTAGTAGTTCTTATAGTTCTTGTAGTAGTAGTTCTTATAGTTCTTGTAGTAGTAGTTCTTATAGTTCTTGTAGTAGTAGTTCTTATAGTTCTTGTAGTAGTAGTTCTTATAGTTCTTGTAGTAGTAGTTCTTATAGTTCTTGTAGTAGTAGTTCTTATAGTTCTTGTAGTAGTAGTTCTTATAGTTCTTGTAGTAGTTCTTCTTCAGAGGGTTCTTCAGTGTAGTATTCTTGGATACGCGCCCATCGTCAGTCGCTTGCCGCGACTATCCTTGGCAACCCGAATCATCTTTCGCAGTTTCTACACACACTTTTTCTTGGCCAGTTCCGCGCCCACAAACTATAAATGTGTATTAGTAAAATGGTGATAATTAGAGGGACTTTGAGGGAGTAGTACGCACTGGAACACACACTCACACACAACTAAATAATAATAATATAATATATAATAATATATAATAATACTATAATAATAATATAATATATAATAATATATAATAATACTATAATATATAATAATATATAATACTAGTAGAATACTCGTCAGATCCCCCATGGGTATCACACTACCCATGGATTAAAAATCACCTACGATGTGCGATCAGACGTGGATTTGCCATAGACCCTGACAAAGCAGGTAGGCAACTGCAATTCAACCACTCCTTACTCTTACCGGACTTGTCCTTGACCCAAACAAATAGGAGTACAACGGCTATGCAGTTCCCTACTACCACCGGATGTAGGACGTGGCAACATGGTTACAACCAAGCCCCAATTTTCTATATAAGACTCAAGGATTCCTCATTCTGAAAATCCATCCACGAATATATAGAGTTTTACTGAAGTACCAAACAATCATAAAGAATCTAACAGTTTCAATATTATAGGGGTATAGGAATATGTTGAGAAGTCTCAATAGTGTGCACATAACACTAGGGTTTATTTCCTAATTAAGCCATTATAAGGCAATAGGCAGTGAAGGCTCACTCAATTATAAAGGAGGAGCTTTCGCCCTAATCAAATTACATGGTGAACGGCATACCAACATGTCCTCCACTTCCTAACCCACAGAAAACTTTGAGTGTAATATCTCTACTAGTAAGTAAGTAGAGATTACAATTAGTGCTAACTGGAGTGATCAGTCTATGGTTACTTGGTGGTCCTGAAGGACCTGTAAGCGAACTGGACGTCTAGGTCTTTAGAGTAGTAGAGTAGAGTAGTAGTAGTAGAGTAGAGTAGTAGTAGTAGTAGTAGAGTAGAGTAGTAGTAGTAGAGTAGAGTAGTAGTAGTAGAGTAGTAGTAGTAGAGTAGTAGTAGTAGAGTAGAGTAGTAGTAGTAGAGTAGAGTAGTAGAGTAGAGTAGTAGTAGTATCTGGAATCAATACCCATCAGGTCGTCTCTAATAGTCAGTAGTAGTAGTAGTGATAGAGTGAAACTAGTCAATACACATCATACTTAGCAGTTGGTAGTATAGTGTCAGTCAATCTACAAAATAAACTCCTGAATTATTATTTGACCATAGTTCAACAAGCATATTTCAGTAGTAGTCAGTCCAATAGTCTGTACCCAGTAGTAGTAGTAGTTCTTCATATATAGCCAGTTGCTCGCCGCGACTCGACTAGCTGGGTCTTCTCACTCGCACTATCATTGACAAATCATTCGCAGATCATTCGCAATTTTCTACATGCACACGCACTAAAATGAGTATTTGTAAAATGGTGATGTATTTGAGGAAGATAGAGAAATTGAGGGAGTAGTAGCACACACACACACACGCTCACACACACACTCACCACACTACTAAATAATAATAATAATAATAATAATAATAATAATAATAATAATAATAATAATAATAATAATAATAATAATAA
>NLAU01000896.1:0-22547 GCA_002370875.1 Metschnikowia arizonensis | reverse complement strand
ACTCCACGGTATTAGACTCCACGGTATTAGACTCCACGGTATTAGACTCCACGGTATTAGAATCCACGGTATTAGACTCCATGGTATTAGAATCCACGGTATTAGACTCCACGGTATTAGAATCCACGGTATTAGACTCCACGGTATTAGAATCCACACCATCACACGTATCAGAATTTACATCATTCAGTAAATGCAGAATAAAATCCAGTAGATTAGGCAGCTCAGTAATCAAAATTGATTTATCGGAAAATTTCTGCTGCTTGGCCAAGTTGGTAGCAGCAGCCTTCTCCTTTTTTGTCTTTGGAAGTAATTCGTTCATATCATCATAAGTGTCTAAACCAAGAGCAGACCTGCGTGTAGGATCACAATATTTCATGGCCGCCTTTAAAGTATAATAAGCATCATTAGCAGCATTATGAAGATTAGCATGTAAGATTCCAATGTGACGTAAGATTCCCCTCAAGGTAGCACCCCTTTTTCGCGAAATAAGGAACAACTTCTGAGTATCCACAGTAGGTATTGATTCAGCATTCGCAAGTCCATGGTTCTTAAGCCATTTCACATCGCCACTCACACTGTGTCCCACCAAAACAGCTTCTCTCTTGGTAAAGTAATAGTCGAATATCTGTGAAAGGATATTCTTCAGTTGTTGTTTGGTCAATTCATAAGACATTCCCCCATTGAACACATACTTATTATTGGGCACATATGCCTTATTGACGAGTTTCCGATTTTCTTTTATAATGATATGCAAGGTCTTAATATCTGGCATTACCAGTAGATATTGACCTTGGGGATCGTATATAGCCACGCCAATCTCCGTGACCTTCGATGGAGACCGTTCATAAGCCTCCACATCCACTGACACCAAAGGCACTTTTCTAAGGTATACCTTTTCCATTTTAGACTTGAGGAAGTCCACATGCTTAGGGTTCGTAAATTTGAATGTTTGATGTTGAAAGTAATGCAGGAGTTCTTTCTGAAGAATACATTGGATGGCACATTGGCTATTCCTACGGATAAACCTGATAGAAGTTAGAGACATTTTAGCATTGTTTAGGGTCATTGTGTTGAAGAAGTGTGAGTTAACGAAGCTCATCGCACAATATACACTCGCACTCTTACAGTGTTTTCCAAAACTATTCAAACCAGTGCGACATAATGATTCAAACTGCGACATAATGTTTAAACTGCGACATAATGATTCAAACTGCGACATAATGTTTAAACTGCGACATAATGATTCAAACTGCGACATAATGATTCAAACTGCGACATAATGTTTAAACTGCGACATAATGTTTCAAACTGCGACATAATGTTTCAAACTGCGACATAATGTTTAAACTGCGACATAATGTTTAAACTGCGACATAATGTTTCAAACCAATAATTCAAAATGTTTCGTATCCCTTTTCACAGTCTTTCAAACCAAATAGTGCCATCGAAATTCTTCAAATTATTTTCGTAAGATAAAAAACCCATACATCCACATTTAAGATTTCAGAATATTGAATTCTAATGCAACTTGGTGTGAAACATTACACCATTTGGTTTGAAAGACTGAGAAGGGGTATGACATTTTGAATTATTGGTTTGAACCATTGTCGCACTGGTTTGAATCTTTTTGAAAAACACTCTCATAATACACCCCTCCACTCTCATAATACACCCATGGATATCCTCAAACAATATCCTACACCCTCTAATATCGAAAGTTGTATCGCCAATTTCTCAGAATCTTCTATAGACCTCTTGCAACTTGTGTCAGGCCTTTTAAACCATATTATTCCCGAAACTTATGCCCTGCTACCTCCTCATACGCAGAACACCATCATACAGGTTTTCCAAACACCTATTGGCTTGGGAAATCTCTTGTCGAAATTTAAAATGCTAATAGATTCAAAAACATTGGCCAACCATGAAAAGTCCAGGTTACTTCGTGCTTATACTCTCTTATTGACTCATGTGCTTTCGCCACGCTTGATTCCTCATATGCTTAAGGAAAATACGCCGGCTAATACCCGAGACGTGGATAAGCTTTTATTTAAAGGCTTGTGTTTTTCTATTTTCAAAGAAATTACCTTGAAATACGATATCCACCCGCCTGCGCCTGTGGCTAGTCTCCACGCCTATACCATATTCTTGGGCCTGGAGCTCTCCTACGTGGACTGTGTCAATCCATTTTTAATGTCGCTTCTCTCTTTGGGTTCTCATGTGTCTTTTTTTGACTATTTCTTCCTGAAGGAAAGAATCTCCACTTTGAACCACTTCACACTGGCCTTGAAGCGCTTTGAAAAAAGGCTGTTTTTCGAAAAGTACCTTAATTTCTTGCTCCTTCGCTACCTACGAAAACCAGAAGCTTCTTCCTATGAGCTTCTACCGGCCCTCTCGCTGATCACTGTGTTTTCCAAATTGCCTATTGTGGTGGACCACTTGCTACTTGAAAACATCATTTCTTCTTACAATTACAACCTCAACATTCTCGTGTCTCTTTTTTTGGACTCCCCAAAAAATTATATCAACAAGTTGTTAGTGACATGGGGCAACAAAAATCTTATTTCCAACGAATCCATCACAAAACAAGCCTATCGTACTCATGCGCTCCTCTGCCTCTGTGACCAACTCACATCTCTGGAGGCCGAAGAATTGATGAAACTGACGGCCTTTGTGGACGCAATATCGAATCGCCTCCTGTCGCTCTCGCATCTGGTGAAGTCTTTGGGTGTTTATTTTGCTGATAAAATCTGTGACCTTGCCCATACTCCGCGTATCTTTGAAATGCTGTCTGTGCATGACAACATAACGCTGACATTTCCTAGCTTTTCCATCAAAAGGGCTGATATTTCCCTATCCATAGATGAAGCTTGGGATATTCTTGATTCCCCGTCCGTAATTCTTCCCAAAAAGGTCCAACCTGAAGTGTGTCTTGAACCATTAACACTAAGTACACATGAAACTGAAGCCAGTGACGATGAAGATGACCCCTCTATAGGTCCCAAAACGAAAGTGCCTCAGCCCATCTACATAAGGGATCTCCTAGCATATCTTTCGGTGGATGTGAAGGAGCCAGACGCTTACGAGAAGAGGAAAATAGCTCTACGCACGGCTCCAAGCCTCTTGCGCCAAAAACTGACGTTTGGAACCGAGGTGTCGTTCTATGCCGAAGATCTCATCAGCCAATTGGTGGCCATGATGAACCATTTCGAAGATGTGGACTTCGAGACGTCCCGTTTAAACGCCTTGATCGCTGTGGTAGTCAGTCACCCAGCTACCACTTCCCATATTTGCCAGCTACTACTTACCGGGGATTATTCGCTTCAACAGCGCCTTTGCTTGCTTTCCGCTATGTCTTTTGCAGCAAGAGCTCTTCGGGGACAGAAAGATGAAATTGTGGAAGCCAGTTTCAAGCCATCAACCTTTGTCACTCAGAAACTTCCTGATAATCTACATAAGCAGTATGAGGCCATGGATTATGGATACAGCGTTATAGAGAACAGGCTACAAAACCAGCTCATGCGTGAAGCATCCGAAAAAGCATATGATAACCTTTCCGGAGGAAAAGTCATCAGGATTTCAGCCAAGTTGACTAAGAAGGATGTTCAGAGCCACTTATCAGCGGATTTTAATGAAGGCTTTACCAAAATTGTGGGGAAAAGATTTTTCTTTCCTCTTATTGCAATATGGTATGAAAGCGGTGGCATTGATATAGGCCACTACTCGCCGGTGCTTATTGGTCATTATATCAGGAGTCTCACATTGATTCTCCATTGTGCATACCCCAATGCACTAGATTTGAATGAAATGGCAGGAGAATTCTTGGCACTCATCACGCCGATTCTCCAAAACACAACGGTTGATCAGATAGTGGTTCTAGAAAGCATCATCACGGGAGTACTATTAATGTGCGAGATTATTGATCATGTATACGCAATGACTCAGCTCGAAGGCAATTTGTTCATTGTGCAGAATATTCTCCAGGAAAGGTGGGAGCAGATTATAGATGACCGGGTCAAGAGCCTCTGCGCAGGACTCTTGTTGAAGCTTTCTGAGATCAGAGAGAGCATGCAAAAGACAATTATTGGGCAGATAAATGGTGGGTTATATTAGTCTCGAGTTGCGGCCTCCCATAAGTGATTCCGCTCCTGTTTGTTCGTAATTTCGGATACTTTCTGGGAGTCTCTCTGTCCTCATCAGGAGGTATGACATCGAAATTCAAAAGGGTCCTTACACTTGGATCACACAATTTGAGAGCAAGTATGATGGTATAATAAGCATCATTTCCGGCATTGTGCAAGAAGGAAAATGGTTGATTGACGGTGGCAAGAGCGTTTTTTAAGCTGGAGCCTATTTTACCATAACTGTATGCAAACAATGTCTGTGTATCCAATCTCAAGGCTTGCAGAGGGAACAGAACATGCATCAGATGAAGCCAAGAGATGTCACCACCAACATCATGGCCCACCAAAGTACAAGGAAAATGATGATGATAAAAGTACTTATTGATGAGAATCTGCAATTCTTTTGCGGTGTTTTCTTCGGAAAGAATATGAGAGAGCTTTCCAGAAAAATTCTTGGAGTGTTCAGGAACATATTTGCCATTTTTCTTAAACTGGTTTTCCTCAATGATGAAATGAATGGTATTAATATTTGGAACTACGGCAAATTCCTGACCCCTTGGGTCATATATGGACACACCAACCTCAGTGATTTTTCTAGGATCATGTTCCCAAGCCTCCACATCCACACAAAACAAAACAGTTTTCCGGGTATAAACCATTTGCATGTGGTCAATGACGAGAGCAAGTTTATGAGGGTCAGAGAGGCGAGACAGGTTTCTATTTTTAAGCAAAGAATCACGATATCTGCAAATATCTTCAGAGAAATGGTTTAAGTTTGACATTGCACACAGAAACAAAGGAGAGAAAGGCTCAAGCGAAGTCTTTGCGCATAAATATGCGATAGTTGAAAAGCCAGAAAAAAGAAAAGAAAATAATGAGATGTGAAAGATTCTTTGAGATGATAATTGGAGGAAAACCATGTCGCGCATGCATGAGACATGCACCTTGTCAAGTTAAACAATAATTGAACAATAATTGTGTATACAAGATTTTAATGGAGTAGACTGTAGACAGTTTCTTTGTTCTCTTCAATTTACCATGGTAATACTAAATCCATTATTGTGGTTATATAATAACTATAAACAATGAAGGGCCAATGTAAGTGCTACCAAACTCCCAAACATTGCCCTATGCTTCCAATTTCCTTTTTCTGCATAGATTGGTTTTATTCTGAAGCTATTGGAAGTTTTATTCTTTGTAGATTTTTTGGAAGTAGATGAAGAGCTAGAAACAGATGAAGAGCTGGAAACAGAATCTTTAGTTTGTATTTGCCATATTGATTGGGACCCTGTGAAACCCCATTGGTTGTAGGATATTTTGGAGGTAGTTTGAGAAGAGATTTGACTGGAGATTTGACTGGAGATTTGACTGGACTTTTGAGATGTGATTTCATTAGAGATTTGACTGGAGATTTGAGATTTGGAGATTTGACTGGAGATTTGAGATTTGGAGATTTGACTGGAGATTTGAGATTTGGAGATTTGACTGGAGATTTGAGATTTGGAGTTTTGATTGGACTTTTGACATGTGATTTCATTGGAGCTTCTATCTCCATCTATCCCTACATCTAATCCTCCATTGTCATTGTCAGCAAAAACAAAGCCTATATTTATTAATACAGGTAAAGAGATTCTCGTAATGGAAATGGACATGTTTATACCAGTACTCAAGCCAAGGGGCTAAGTCTTGGTGTATATAAGGTTCAGGACATATCGCAGTCGGTGTTCCGGATTTAATATATTAGTTTATTTCTTGTCTCAAAGAGGAAACTAGTTTGTTTCTGCGCGTAATTTGTTCACTTTGGACTTGGGGAAGTCTGGATGCAGTCCCATTATATTTTAAAGTTTTGCAGAGGCGTTTGGTGCATGATTATTAAGAAAGGAGTGGAATGTTGCTAGAGATTTACATTGACTACTGATACTAAATATAAGGATTGCCATGACCTGTTAATTCTTATTGTTAAATTACTGTAAGTATTGATGAGGTTAATTTAATATTGTAGTGTGTAGAAGCAGAACTTCAAATAGGAAGGTGTCATACGGACGATCAGTCTAACTTGAACTAGTCCTCTGATTGATCTACTCAGACAGATAAAGCCTATGTGCAATATCAATACAAAGGCTGCCCCCATGGGGAATAAAGGGCTGGTTCACGCACTTGGCCCCAGTTTCAGTTTATACAATAACAAACCCGTGCATCCCTAAATTGGCATTTTACTTACCAGCACTGTCAGATGCATTTCTTATTCTCACCGGATTTGTCAGTGTATTCAGCCGCTGTACTTCTGGAATTGCCTCGCTCGGATTACGATGTAATAGGGTGACATTGTATATAAACCCGTACATCCCTAAGAAGCCATCCACGAATAAACAGAATTAGAGAGTCTAACAAGCACTTGTTTAAAGCTATAAAGGATTTACGCCATGTCTTTTCTAGCGTTAAGCAGAGAACGAACCTTTCTCTTTGCAGGTTTCCGGTAATAGAAGCGGAGAGTTTTGGCGGGATGTACGGGTTTATCTGCGTTTTAGTGGCCAATTTTGATGGGGTGGCCCGTTTGGCATTCGATCACGTTGAATCCTGACTTCTCTGAGTATATACTTGACCTTCACTAAGATGGAATGCTTATAAGACGAATGGTGCGAATGTTCTCGATTCGTCTTGCTTGGGTGATACTCTACTCCGACTTCTTGGACACCCGTACATCCCTTGGGTCTAGCGTTCCAAACTAGAATAAATAGCTAGTAGCTGGGGATTAGCGGTTTAACAAAACCCCTTAGTAGTAGCAACGAGGAGTATCATAATAGCAAAAAAAATCATTTATATAAAAGGACATCCCATAGAATCAATGGGATCTTATGCGCATTTTAGTATTGCTGGACATCTTGGTATAGTTCTCAAGACAACTATTTAGTATGATTTTGACCATCAAGAACGACCTTTTGGACTTGGCAATGTACAATTAATGCCGTCCCATCACGACTATTGATAAGTTGGCAATCACTTGACTTGGAGGTGCACACAGTTGTGGCCAGCGTTTTCCCCTTATAATACACCAAAAAAAACTAAAGGTCTGGCAATTTAAGGGTTCTCCATTACTCTACTATTAACTCTAGACTACTGAGTAATTAAGAGACTAGTCTACTACTCTACTCTCTGAGACTGGAGGTCCATTGGTGGAACGTACCTAACCTAAGGATTCCGGCATGGGTGTATTGAGTTGAGAACTTGTGTGAGAGCAGTTGGATGCAGGACACCCATACCCTCTCAAACTCCCATCGTAAATAATTAATAATAATATGGACGGACTAGTCATCTACATATAGATCCTAAGATAGACCCGTGCCTCCCCAGTCTAATATAACAAATCTGAAAATATAGAAATTGTTCATGTGTACTCCTTACTATTTTAGGGTTTACACCGGGCAGGTTTGCAAGGGCAGGTGACTGACCTACTCCTTCCTATTTGGGATAATCCTGCATATATACCCTCTCTGACTGATCTACTCCTATTTAGAAACTCCTGCATATATACCCTCTCTGACTGATCTACTCCTATTTAGAAACTTCTGCATTTACGTACTGACCCTTGGTCCATTACAAGTGATATTTTATTACTTCCAACAATTTCCACAAGCGCTATATACAGATGCTAAACAAGAGGATCGAGTGACTAGAAGAATTAGTTGAATAAATACCAACTCTTTAGGCTAAGCTTCACGGTTCCCTTGCTCGTGTAGGTAAAGTTATGTCTCGAACTCAAAATCAACGGATGTACGGGTTTGTTCACGTGTCATTGGTCAACGGTAAAAGGCCAACTCCAACGCTGCTTAAACTCACCCGGGCTGTATTCTAATTAGACCATGATGTATAGTCTACTCTCTACTACTAGACTAGTTAGTATTTTACTAACTAGAATAGAAATAAACCGAACAAGTAACGATGGTATTGAAGCTACATCATATGTATGTAGATGTAATCATTCTTGTCAGTCTTACAGTCTTATAAGACTGATTCTTCAATTCTGATCATGAGGTCTTAGCTTTCCCCAAATTCATAACAACTGGAAGTTCATCATCAGATGACGTGAAATGATAACGGCATCAAAACGTGCTAATTAACGAGAATGAATTGAGGATGGAGTGAGCTGTGATACCAGAGCACTAAAGGTCTCTGAAATTGAGATATTCTGTTTCTGATCTTCGCTAATTTATTTGCTCTTTGGCGATCCTGTCAAAATAGTCCAAAAGGAAAGGTCATTAGTATAGGGCAATATTTAAGCCCTTATAAGAAAAATATGGATTGGTGGAACAACGTCTGAATTTCCTGTCTTTTGTCTTCGTGTCTTTTGTCTTCATGTCTTTTGTCTTCGTATCTTTTGTCTTTGTGTCTTTTGTCTTCATGTCTTTTGTCTTCATGTCCTTTGTCTTCGTGTCTTTTGTCTTCATGTCCTTTGTCTTTCTTCGTCACCTATGTGACCAACGGACCATGGCTGGTGGAGAAACTAACAGTCGTTCCATTTTCTTGTCTCACAGCATCGTGTTTGATGGTAAAGTTAGTTTCTATAATTTTCTTCCACAAGAAATAATAAATGACACTCTGTGAAATAGTGTAGGAACTCTACTACTGAGTACATTGAGTAGTAGACTAGAGTTGAGATTCCATAGTTATCCCAGATTGTGGTGGCTCTTGCTCTCCTAAACTGACAGAATTCTCAAATTACTGTCAGTGCCCCCATAATAATCACATCATTGCTTATTAGGCTCCCTTCTCTTATGGTCTTTTCAGTTGTCGCAGCACTTTACAGATGGCCAGGCCATTGGCTCACAATCCATCATTTCCAACATGCCTCTTCATGGAGTTCTATAACTTACTGAAAATCTAATTAGATTAACAGATTTCTAATATAGAGAAGGCCTTTTTGAGAATTGCATCCAGAAATTCCGGTTGAGAAGTAATAGAATATACTGTTGCATTCTTGTTGAGCGTTCCTGTATGCTCATTGATTTTGGGAATCCAGCGCATAGACTTTTGGCATGTGTGCCATACACTGTGTGAACATGTGGTCATCAGAAGATACCTTAAACATTAGGAACACCTTAAACATTAGGAACACTTGCTTAAACTATTATGGCATATATGAAGGTTCGCTCCGGATAATTGAGCTTATGCACTCTCTTGGCATCACGATCATCTAAGATAATCTAGATAGTCTTAGTAAAAGGCAAAAGGTAGAAAATAGTAATTTCGACTCAGGGCATGACTCGGGTATTGCTTGGGGATTTGGTTGTAAGGAACTGCCAGTTCCACGTCAAATCTCTGTATCTTAGGGGCACCTAATTAACCATGGCGTACAGTCCCATCAAAACCACCACTAGTTGATTAATAGAACTCATGTGCATAGCTTCATCATAGTTCTTAAATCTAAGTGGAGACATCTTGGTGTATCCAATGAACTTGGTTAGGGTGCGACAGCCCCTCCTTAAATATTGGAGTGTGCCTAACCCCTGACGGTGCGGGGGATCTAAAGAAAGTTAGCGATTGCTTCATTAGGAAACATATTTCCTTTTTGTGTGCATAAAATGCTCATTATCTCACAACGACGTGTGGGTCAACGACGTGCAGTGCATGACATTTGCCACCGGATGCCAATATAATAAGAGTGGCCGCCGCTCTTGTGGAAAAGAGAGATTCAAAAACAAGTCTTCATTTATCATCAATAAGTATGTCTGTTATTTAACTTTAACAAAATTTATTAGACGGATCAAGCACATTATAAAATACTTAGGCCCATATAGCTTGCTCCTATTTCTACAAGCTTCGAACGAAGCCTAGAGGATTATCTAGTTAATCCAGAGTCGTGTATGAGTGAATACTATAAAAATAAGATACTTTGCTACTCCCGTGATATATTTAAATAGGTTGGACCGATACTAGTAAAGTATTCATGATATACTATGCGTGGCTCTCTTTGCAGCCTTGGCGCAGATTCCCATCCATTTCAAAGCTCGCTCAAAGTCCTTATCTTCAATAGCCTCTCTGATTCCTGGCCATGTTTGTCCTGCATACCCTGTGAATCTGCCTGATGCAAATACAATGTGCTTGAACCAGCTCCTTTCATGTAATCCTTGCACATACAAAAAGTTCCTTTCAAAGTAAAGAATCAATTTGTTGTGGTGAGATATTTGAAAGTGTAGCTTGATGCGTCTCCAGAGACTCAAACTGTCTCTGTTGTCATACTGCTTCTGGAGCTTATCGCTCTCACCATCAAATACCACTGAGGTATTGACCAAACCCATCAATTGCATCTTGGTATGGTTGAAAAGGTCTCCAAACGTCACTTGCTTGTTCCTGTCCAAAGTCATCATTTTCATTCCCTTGTAGTGAGTGCATTGCTTAGGAATCATGAGCTCTGGGAACATGTAATGAGACTTGAAGAAATACGTTCCGTTTGTGGCTTCATACACGTATTCTTCATTGCCTTCCAGGTCTCCTAAATATTCCGACATGGAGTCTGTGTCCACAACTTTATCATACCATGACTTTGGAATGATTTCTTCAAGCGTCTTGAAGTAGGAAACCAAGTCAACACTATAGTCATGGAGCGAAAATTCAATCACCTTGTGCTTGCTTAATTCAAGAGACACAAGAGCCAAGTATTTGGCTGCCAAATTGTGGTAACTGAAGTTCTTGTCTCCAAAATGTGACATCCAGTAATAAGAGTCATAGTTGGAGTGATATTGGTAGATACTATCGCCCTTACCCGTCAGAAAGTTAATGTCTGCAGCTGGAATGCCCAAATGCTCCAAGAACACGGTGTAGTCGGACCCAGAACCAAGGTTGCTGATGTGATCATTCTGGTGCGTTTTAAAGTGTTCGTAAAGCGTACCTTCCAGCTTCACTGGATAACGTAACAATTTAGCCACTTTCCTCAACACATAATTTAAGGAGGGCGATGCAGAGAGTTTCAAGTACCGTCCGATGGCAGCAGAGTCCATATTCAAGTAAGCCACGACGTTCTTTTGTAATCTCTTGGCTGCATACTCTCCAAACTCCGTGGATCCCAAGAGCCCATACTCTTCACCATCGTAACTCTGCAAAATAATGCTTCTTTCAAATTGATAACCTGACTTTTTTAATTCTCCAAGTGCTCTTGCAATTTCAATCAAAGCTGCTGAACCGGAGTTAGGGTCACCTGCGCCGCCTTTGATCCAAGCGTCACGATGGTTTCCAATAATGATAACCTCGTCTTTAATTTTACCTTCAAACTCCCCGTAGACATTCCATAACGGAGTGATATTGAAAATCTGGTTGGAGTAGAGGTTTAATGTGACATTTGGATTTGGCCCGATATGGTAGTCGAATTTGTCGAGCTCACCAACCCATTCTTTAGGAGCTTTATGGCCCTGGCCATTCAACTTGTTCAAGATTGGTTGAACCTCACGGTAAGAGATGGGAAGCGCAGGAATTTTTCCAATACTGGCGTGAGGATCCTGTCTCTCAACATTGCCTTTCGAAGCATAGCCAGGGGTAGTTGGATCTCCAGGAGCAGCACCTATACCTCCCAAAAACTGTACACTTCCTCTTTGAACAGAGGACTCGTGGCGTGCAGGACCGTTGGGATACTGTTCGTAACCATTTACTGGGGTAATTCCGTGGTCGTCTCCAGGATCAGTATATAATAAAACCCCCACAGCTCCATTTTCTTGAGCAAATTTAACCTTTAGACCACGAAATACTTTTCCATAACGGGCAATGACGATTTTGCCACTGACATCCACTCCAATTTTTTTAAGGTATGTGAAATCATCCATGGAGCCGTAGTTAACATACACATATTGTGCAGTCACATTACCATTGGCGCCGTAGCCCAAAAATGTCGGCACGGTATCATTGCCTGAGGAAGTTGAGTCTTCTTCAATGACATCCTCTTTCAATGGAGCATCATAGATAAGCTGGCCTTTGGACCCCAATAGTTTTAAGCTGTGGCTGTCCGGGTAACTGACATAAACATCATAAGTGTCGATTTCTGTTTTCAAGCCGTACTCTTCAAATTTATCCTTAGTCCACTGGACAAGGCCATAGTTTGTTCCGGCCAAATGGGGCTCGGCGGTATATTTCCGTGACCATTCGCCTGCGTAATTGTTCTCCAAAGCAGCAAGAACAACGTCTTCGGGCGTGAGCAAGTTAGCCTGGCGACTAGGTAATGCTCTATAGAGATATATGAACAGATAAAAAACACCCAACACCAAGGCAACTGTCTGCACAAGATTTAATGAAGAAGTACATATTGAAGCCAGAGTCTTTTTGTCAATTTTTGATTTATTCATATTGACAGGAAAAGAAGAGGGGGATAAGGAGGGGCGCTAATTTAGCCTCGCGATAAATAAAGTCACGTGAGCACCCACTATCACGTGAGCACCACTGTCACATGTGCACCACGGTCAAGCCACGTGCGGAGATCATTTTCAGGTATGCACATTTGCAGCAAAGTACCTTGCGCGGGCAACCACCCTGCGCGGACAATCACCATCTGCAGGGTCATGCCATAGTTACACCTTATCAGTGCTGCCACTTGAAACGCGCACGTGGAAAAACGTCACATGACACGGGGTTTGCATATCCCTGCAATATTTAAGTATAAGCATAGCTTTAAAAATAGACGTGATTGAGAAACTGGACACTTGGCTTTTTATTGCAGTACAGGTGCTTCAAGTACTTTGTCTCAGGGTGCCGTTTGTTGACTCTAATGCTACAAGGTGTACATTCCATTTGTGGTGGCTTATAAATCCATTTCAGTTCTTCTCACAGCATCAAAATTGCCTTTAGCCTTTTAGGAAGAAGTTCTCTCGGAGTACGAAGTCATCACAAATCATCATAAATCATCACAGAAATTTATTACAACTTTCTAATAATTTCCTTTGTTACCTGTGGGCAAAATCCTCCATTCTATTGTACAGGTGTCATGTTCTATACTACAATAATGTTGAGCTCGTCCATAATTAAAAAAATCCTCTATATCAACCAATGCTAGTTTCTAGCTTACCGCCGATTGGCTGCCGATTGGCTGCCAATTTGCCTGCCGATTTACCTGCCGATTGTGGGCTCAATGCGTCACGAGATGGAGAGAGTCCCATGTGACTATGGTATTTCCCATATGGTCACTTATGATGCAGCCTGTCCTAATAGGACGGATGCCAACCGCATTTTCTTCCGCACAAAACTTGCGGATGTATACCAAAGGTCCAAGTCCAAACTCATGAAGAGGTTTTTTGTGCAGCTCGATGATTTATGGACTGTATGTGGCGCTACAGAGCCATTCGACTTGTTGTTTGATATTTAGTTCATGAGGCAGATCTGCAGCTAAGGGGAGTGCGCGAGTGGGCGCGGGCGGATGTACGGGCTTATCTCGCCGACTCGCGGATTTTGTTCCGATATGCCTGATATGGCGGGGAAGTGCGGAATGATAAGCTCAGTTACTTCTTTGGGAACCCCTTCCCCCAACTGTCTTATCTACAATATATAAGACCTGGCTACTTTCCCTCAAATGCTGCCACATCCCAAATGCTCCTGACAAAGATCTTCACCAAAGCACTGGACTTCAATATCGCTGAAGGTCGTTTGATTCAAACCATCCATGACACAAGCAACAACTTTGGCCCCAAAGGTGTATGGGGCAAGAACAAAAACGAAACTGGTGTTTGCCGCTTGGCCTTATCTGATGAGGATAAAGGTATCAAGGATTGGTTTGTGGTCGAGACCAAGAAACTCGGATGTGAAGTGAAAATTGACCAGCTCGGTAACATTTTCGCCATTTACCCAGCTCAAAAAGACGGCTTTCCCACGGCCATGGGCTCTCACTTAGACACCCAACCCACCGGAGGTAGATACGATGGAATTTTGGGTGTTTTTAGTGGCATGGAAGTTCTTAGGACCTTTAAGGAAAATAACTTCACGCCTAACTACCCCATGTGTGTGGTGAAATGGCAAAACGAAGAAGGTGCACGTTTCCCTATGAGCATGATGTCATCGTCTGTTTGGGCAGGTGTAGCAAATTTGGAGGCCATTTATGATATGAAATCTGTTACAGACCGGACTCCTGTTTCAGTTCGTAAAGAATTGACTCGAATCGGGTACTTGGGAAAAACCCCGTGCTCGTACATCGAAAACCCATTTGCGGCGCATTTCGAGCTTCATATCGAGCAAGGCCCTGAATTGGAACAACTCAACAAAAAGATTGGCCGCGTGCAGGGCATCCAGGCACTTAAATGGTTTGAAATCGTGGTGTCTGGAAAGGCACAGCATACAGGAACAACGCCATTCAAGTCCAGATCCGATGCTTTGCTCTGTTCTTCCAGGATTATTGTGGCTGGTAACGAAGTGGCCCATAAACATGGCGGTTTGTTTAGCGTGGGGATCTTGGACCTAAAGCCTGCAGTGGTTAATGTGATTCCAAAAAAGGTGAGATTTGTCTTTGATATCAGACACCATCTAGACGAACAGCTCACGATCATGGTTACCAAGATCTTTGAGGCCATTGAAAACATCATGCAGTCTTCAGGACTCAATTTAAGCTACAGATCCAAGGAACTCGTGAATCAGGCCGCAGTGCAATTGATGAGGAATGTAAGGCATGTATTAAGGAATCTGCGGATGAGCTTTTTGGAGAAAGCCAGTCTATCTCCATAGTCAGCGGAGCAGGCCATGATTCGGGCCTCACTGCGCTCAGGTGTCCTACTGCCATGGTGTTCATTCCTTCTAGAGATGGAGTTTTTCATAATCCTGAAGAATACAGTACTCCAGAGCAAGTGCACGAGGGTTTCATGACTCTATTAGGAGCCGTGGTGAAGTACGATTCGAGAAGAAACTAATTGCACTTGATCTTGAAGAGACAAGAGTATGAGACTTGACCCAAGTGAATACATGGCAAAGACCCAGAGGAGATGGCCGTGTCATTCTACAGCGTATAAGTGGAGGACCATGTCTTCGTACTTATAGGTAGTAGTGCCCCATTTGGATGAAAAGATGCAAGGCCACAACAATCTTGAGGCGTTTCAATCTTTGACTGCAGGTATATCTTGGTTGATGAGCCTTTGACATTCCAATTGCGCTACTTCAATGAAAACACATGACACTAGTGGGATACAGATTTGATGACACTAGTGGGATACAGAGTTGATGACACTAGTGGGATACAGAGTTGATGACACTAGTGGGATACAGATTTGATGACACTAGTGGGATACAGATTTGATGACACTAGTGGGATACAGATTTGATGACACTAGTGGGATACAGATCTGATGACACTAGTGGGATACAGATCTGATGACACTAGTGGGATACAGATCTGATGACACTAGTGGGATACAGAGTTGATGACACTAGTGGGATACAGATTTGATGACACTAGTGGGATACAGATTTGATGACACTAGTGGGATACAGATTTGATGACACTAGTGGGATACAGATCTGATGACACTAGTGGGATACAGATCTGATGACACTAGTGTGATACAGAGTTGATGACACTAGTGGGATACAGATTTGATGACACTAGTGGGATACAGATCTGATGACACTAGTGGGATACAGATCTGATGACACTAGTGTAATCCCAGATGAAGACTCCCAATTGTCCATAAAAAGTAGCAAACTACCACGTGGAAAGCGTCAAATATTCTTAGGCATAAACCCTATCCTCGATACTACCATGTGGTTATTGAGTGAAGGGTCAGTGAGAGTACAGGAACTATGCATCGCGCTACACCACATGTTTCAGGATAAACAGCTATTCCGCATTGATCCCACACAAGGAAGGGGGTATGCACTCTCACGCCAATAAACCCTGGATTTCCACTTATCCTCAATGAACTACTAGGTACTACATGCACACATGTCAACGAGTACCTGGCATGTACGGAGGTAAAGTACTTCGTGGATATGTTATATGCCGGCGCATGATTATATGCATCCCTATGGTTATATGCCGGCGCATGATTATATGCATNGGTTATATGCCGGCGCATGATTATATGCATCCCTATGGTTATATGCCGGCGCATGATTATATGCATCCCTATGGTTATATGCCGGCGCATGATTATATGCATCCCTATGGTTATATGCATGTTGCTAGTGGGTGAGAAGTTTTCACCCACCTCGCACCTCGTCTAAACCCTTTGGTCATGTAAGGTACAACTTACATATCCCTGTATATCAATATATACTAAAACATAAGTTGAAAGATAGAAATAGAGATAGAGATAGAGATAGAGATCATACACCATACACCATACACCATTGGTTACATGGAGCTCAGTTTCAACAAAAAAAATGGGACTACATGTAAACGTGTAGTCTAGATTATTATAAAGCAAATTAGAGTATTTCTCATTATAAGGCTCGATCAGGGAGGTCAGGTGGATAAATTTGTAAAGTGAGAAAACCTATCAAGGCACAAGATACTGTTGAACTGCAGCATGCTTGTGAGACCAAAATGCAAGACGCAGTTCTAGCCACTGCAAGGCAACTCGTGAGGATCTGCGGTTAAGGACCAGATGCAACACTTGGCTTCCTATTGCTAGAAAAGCATGGCTAGAGTGGCTAGATGAGAGTTAGGAATATGACAGAGCCCCTTTACCAAAATTATCTCAAGAAGCGGACCGAGTCACGTGACATATGCACACCACAATATGCAGGTACAAATTTGACGCGCAACAGGTACAGAAGTGCAGAAAGCCGTTAGGATTACCTCTTGTGCGGATGCAACATTACTACGGTAAATACAAGCAATTTCCAAGAAAAGGTGTATGGAATAATGTTTCAGCGTACCTGCATATAAATATAGATCAGACCAGACCAGACCAGACCAAACCAAACATCCGTGCACCAGGGCTTCAGACGTGGATTCCTAAAAAAAATGGAAATGTACGCGGTAGCATAGATGTACAAGTATAGTTTACTAGTTGTAGTAAGGTGGATATGAAGAGTTGCAGCTTGCATTTAAGCAGCTAGAGTTAAATCAAGTCGCGCCTTTTCATAGCGGGCCATACGACCATTTATATATTTTTGTATGGAGGTCTGTTAATTATATGCAGACATGAAATGTATAACATGTAGTTTTTTGATTGATTGATTTATTGAGTGATTTATTTATTGATTGATTTATTGATTGATTGATTTATTGAGTGATTTATTTATTGATTGATTGATTTATTGAGTGATTTATTTATTGATTGATTCATTGATTCATTGATTCATTGATTCATTGATTCATTGATTCATTGATTCATTGATTCATTGATTCATTGATTTATTGATTCATTGATTCATTGATTTATTGATTCATTGATTCATTGATTCATTGATTCATTGATTCATTGATTCATTGATTCATTGATTCATTGATTCATTGATTCATTGATCTTTTACAAAAAAAATACCCCAATTATTCCTATAACAATTAGAAATCGAAAAGTACCCTGCTTGGTTCCACAAGATTTAAATTTCCTCGGCGTTTCTTCACTAACGTAACTTGAAAGACTCGTGGCAGAGTATCTTGGAGCTTTTACCGCCAGTGGAATGGTACTGGTAATAACTTCCACGTCCTCTTCATCCGTATACTGTGCCTGGGCCATAGAAATCTCCAAGTCTTCCAAATCATAAACAACATATGCGTTTCTAAGAAAGTTGTCTCCCAAAATAACACTTGGAAACTCCTTACTCTGGTCGCTGTAGGCCTCGGCTCCCAAGTAACACTTGCCATCACTTTCTAACACCATGTCACTCGTTGGAACCTTTATCTTGATACCCGAGAAATCATACACCAAGTTACCCAGGCTCTTCTTATAGGCACAGTTAATTTGATAAAGGCCTGTATTTGACTCGTAGTGTCCCAGTAACAGTTTGACCAAACTATGCAAAAGATTCTTAGGCAAGGATTGGAATGTTGTTCCTGAATCCAACGTGGCCCCAATTGGCTCCTCCAAGATAGTGTCGTTTTGTGTATCACTTTCTAAGTAAATTCCATCGAGTGTGATAGTCAACAGGTCAAAAATTTGCATTGTCTCGTACAAATTCACAACCGGAATGGTTTGTAATTGCCCACTATACTTCTTGTGGTCAACTGCTCCAAAGAGAACAGACCCCGTCAGCGAATTATTCTTGTTCAAGAATAATGAGTACACCACCTTGTTAATGACTCCTGAAGTCTTCAATTGACTAGGGAAATTCTCATACAGGTAATTGTCGAGCTCCTCCGTCAGTTCGCCAAGAATAGCCCCAATTCCCAAAACTCCCTGTTGTGACAGAGTTTCGTTGACCACACCAAAGCTCATCTTCACTCGAGTATTTGGAAACTCAACGAAATCAGTACCCCAAACTCCCCTGGCTGCTGATTTATCCACATACTCGATGTAGAAATCAGGCGCTGTTTCATTTAAGTGAAACGTGTCAGATCCGGCAGTATTGAACGAGCCAAGAGAGGTACATACATCTGCATTATTATCACCTGCGGAGACACTATCCAGCAAAGGCAAATCGAGGTATGAAACGGTTGCTTCTCGCTTTTGATTGAAGTATGACCAGGAAGCATAATCTGCAGCGTATGTATGCTGTGCTACAGTTTCATATCTGGTGATATCTGTCACAGTTGAATCCTCACCTTCATTTCTGTAAGCACCTTCACTTTCCTTATTTATATAAGCGCCCTCATTTCTCTTATTTAAGTAAGAAGCTTCACAATTCAAGTTGCTGCCCATAACCCATAAATCAGAAGACCCAGTGTCCACCAAAACATTACATTTGTCCTTATTGGAACCCACCAAAAGCACGACCTGGTAGTAGGTTTCCTTATTCTCAAGCGTAAGCGTGGTCATGTCATCAGCCCGTTTCACAAGACCAGCCTTTTTGTGCTTAGAAGCATTTTGAATGGAATCACCCACCAAAATATCAAAGTCTATTCTCACAGCCTTTAGTTCATTGATTGAGGGTTTTATATCATTGGGTATCAGAACTGCCGTGGCCATCACCATGGACAAAACACCTATAATGCAGTTTCGTAACAACATGGTGGGAAAAAGTGACGAGTAGACAGAAACCGAAAGTTGAGGGTTTTAATTCTTTGCCGATGCTAATGTGTGGGATTTTAAGCTCGCGTTTCCTTGCCTATTATTAGAACTTCGTAAATCGAAATCGAACTGTACATCCCTTCTATATGCCGGAATCTGGTATTTAAAGCTGTCAAATGCGCGCCATCCATATGCGCGCGTTACATTTATTCGAGGTGTAAGTACTGTGCAACTTTGTTTCATGTGTAATACTGCTGTTGAGAGTTCCCTACCCACATGTTTCACATGGGTTTGAAGCAATTCCCCACTTTTGTGTGGGGAAGGCGAAATGCAATATAAAAGGAGGCGATTCCCTTGTTGATGACTCTAAAATATGAGCCTTTTCAACTGATGCCTGTTCTGTTCTTCTTGTGTATGAAAGTGAGAGATACTGAATGTCTTTCTGATTTATTGGCATTTGAGCCACCACTACTAACATGACTAACCTTTAATTGAGTTTCTGACGTTGATATTAATGTGGGTTAACCTTTAGCTACTAACCCGCGGTAAATCATACTCTGGAGACATCTGTTCCCCGAAAAAAAAAAAAAAAAAAACTAGCCTGACTAAAACTCTGTCTTCTTTCAATCAAACAAAGGTTTTCCAATTAACTGTCAATGGCTTCGTGGGTGTTCTACCATGGAGTCTTGGGAAAGCCTAGCCGTAAAGAAACTTTTTCGGGACTCTCGTGGCCTATAAAAGGTATCACCAAGGTTTGAAAAGGAGTTTTGAAGGGGTGTTATCGATCCTACTCCAGATGCACTTGTCTGAATCGAGAGTTCCAACTTGAAGAATATGGGAGATTTGCTACTTCTAAGGCCTCAAAGGCCAATCAAAAGCTCGCAGACCTCGTGAAAGTATCCGGATTGCTCTGTAACTGGTGTTTAAGAGACTTGAGGTGACTGACAATGTCAAGTTGAGAAGAAGGTCACTCACATGGAAGATATGTTGAAGCAAGCCCAAGCTACTGACTATTCAGTTGTGAGTGTTTTGGTAAGGAAAAGCATTTTTTCGAAACAAACTATGGTATTGTAAATCTGGGAAACTCTTTTGGAAGGAAAGAAGTCATTATACATTCCCCAGAGCCAACAGCCAATTTACGAAACCCGTTAAAGAACATTATTTTCAAAGACATTTGACTCCAAATGCCTGGATTCAGTCTACATTCCTATAACTTTGCGATTTACTGAGAGTGGTGAGTCATCTATGTACTGGAAACTGTGGATATCCAGTTATAGACTGACCACAATGGGGACTAGAAGGGGAAGACTACGGAGTTTATTCAGTTAAGGAATGCTGCACTCTTCTACTGCTCATATTACTACAAAAGCCAGGCGATAGCATACTGGAAGCATTTCTAACTTTCGGGGCTCATAGTCATTTCACCTTGCCGTATTCCTATGGTGTTATGGTACAGGTGGGTGGACTGTCCATGGTATACTGTTTTAATTTCCCTACCGGGTTTACTACCTATGGTACTATACCAATGAGCCATACGTCTACTTCATCAAGGTTGGTATCTATTGCAAATGAAGAAAGTTCGTGGTGGTGATACAGGACACTCCAGATTAAAGATCACCCCAGACTCACTGCTATTGGGCCCATCCACTAGCGAGTTGTCAAAAGTATCCAAAGACTATACCTGCTTTTAAGCTTATTTGTGTGCATTATAACTTACAGTCAATGGCCTTGCAACCAGTCATACATTTAAAGATTTCTAAATTTGGCAGTTGAGGAATTTATGAAAATTCACTCATGTATGCGATTTTTTGGTGGCTGAGTATGAGAAATACAGCATTTTTCAAACCTACGTGCTGCTACACTATTATGAGAATCTGGATCTTATCTGCAGATATATTATACTAGATTTGAGTATAATGCTCTTATGTTACAATGTTATGCAGATGTGATGGTATCCCAATAACGGAAGCAGCAAGACTTAAAGGGTATCAGAATGAAAAGGATCTAGAGCCCGAGGGAATTTTGCTTTGAAAAGAAATTTGATTGGTTAATATGATCCAGAAGTTGTCTTGGACGTGTGTGCAGGATACATTCATGCATGGGATGCTCACATAAACTTTAGCCATTGTACCCACGAATATGCACAATTTCCAAAGCGTGTTTAGAGGGCAACGGATGTTTTGGTTATTGGAAGTCCAAAAATGGCCCTATAAATAAACACTGCTCCCTCTCCTGGGAAGCATTGCAACCATCATGAAGACAATTCACTGGATCCTGACCTTGTTTTTAGCTGCCCTTGCGTGGGCAGACATTGAAAACCCCTTAGTGTTCTTTGCAAAGATCAATGGCACTTTGATGCCACTCTCAGGAATGCATTTTGTTGTACCCGCTCTGGAATTACCCTCGGACTACAATCTGGCATACGTTGTGCCTGTCTATGCCAGAGAGGAAACAGAGGAGAAAAATGAACGTTTAGAAGAATTCAATGGGTTTGTTTATTACCCAAATAACGTTCCCACGGAGTTTATATTGAATGATCAAAAGGCCATCAGTCAAGATCCATTGTTTCCGGGAGCTGCGGCGTTCTTTGGAGGCTTTTTTGCCGTTGGTCCTCGGTTTTTGACCTGGCGTTTGAATATTGATAGTGAAATGAGAGTGTTGAACCACGCCTTTTACTCATGCCCGATACACAAAGAAAACATACAGAACATACAGAGGATTTGCTACAGTGATAAACCCCTTCGAAATTGTTCAGAGACGGAAATATACCTCTTGCCTTACGACAGAAAAACTAGGTCTGTGGGTTTATCAGAGGAAGAAATGGAACTTGAGGATGAGAGGGCTAGGATGCGTATGTCAGGGCAGAGTGAGAAACATAGGCCTGAAGGAAGTGAAGGATTGACTTCGTCTTTTTTTTGGAAGAATGCTTCGATAACTCTGGTTGAGGTACCTCCATCATCTTTCTCCAAGTACGATGATTACGAGTCCTCCTTCATCAGTATCTCCAGTCCTTCCGGATATTCAGACATATTACAAGTTTCAGACTCTGGAGTCTTAGATATGTGGAGTTCTATACCTGATCTGTGGGAATCTGATTTTTATGAGTCTTCAACGGCAACCGTGGATGATTCTGTCGAATCTTCGAATATGTCAGATGCATCCATACCTCTCGTCCTGAGCATGATATCTTCCATCCCAAAGATGGATGACAGTTCCAGCCTCCCGGGGTCGATAATTTCGAGTTTTTTCGAGTTTTTGAGTTCCGACTATGCTGAGTCTTTGACTTCCGACTATGGCATGTCTGAGTCTTTGACTTCCGACTATGGCATGTCTGAGTCTTTGAGTTCCGACT
>NLAU01000895.1:0-81432 GCA_002370875.1 Metschnikowia arizonensis | reverse complement strand
GTGAGGAGAGGAGGGGAGTGAGGAGAGGAGAGGAGAGGAGTGAGGTGAGGAGGGGAGTGAGGTGAGGAGAGGAGTGAGGAGTGAGGAGAGGAGAGGAGTGAGGTGAGGAGAGGAGTGAGGAGTGAGGAGTGAGGAGTGTGTGTGTGTTTCAGTGTACTACTCCCTAATTCCTACATCACCATTTCATTTAATGCGTGAGCGGTACAACTGGCCAAGAGTAAGTGCGTGAAGAACTGCAAATGATAGTGCGAAAGGTGCGAATGATAGTCCAAGCGCTAGTGAAGACGGGTCAGTGTAGTCGCAACCGACCGAAAGCTACGGCTACGACAACATACTACTGACTATGAAGACTCAATTGATAAGAGTCAATTGATATATGAATAGTCTACACTACTACTACTGGTACTCTGAAGTGGAAGTACAAGAACAAGGTGAACTGAAGAACTACTACAACTACAAGAGAAGGAAGGACCTACAAGAGAAGGAAGGAGCTACAAGAGAAGGAAGGACCTTCAAGAGAAGGAAGGACCTACAAGAGAAGGAAGGACCTACAAGAGAAGGAAGGACCACAAGAGAAGGAAGGACCTACAAGTGAAGGAAGGACCTACAAGAGAAGGAAGGACCTACAAGAACAAGAACTACTACTACACTACTACTCTAGGAGTGAGTCTGTGAGGACTGAGTGAGTAGTGAGTGAGGAGTGAACTGATTATTCTGATGCTTGTCAAGAGTGAGTCTGATTAGATCCTCCTCTCCTCTCCTCATAGGCCTTTTTGCTCAAAACTCCTCCACAATAAACTCAGTGTTCATATGAGATGTTCAAGCTAGTTAGTGGTTTTGGTAGATGGAGAAATCATACCTCCTACTCTACTGGTATTATATAGTGTAATGTTATATAACTTAAGTCGTGTATGGTTCCGTTCCAAGAAGCAACTGGCGTTATACTTGTGGAGCAAACCCTATCACAGGGAAATGGCCTAGAGCAAGTCGATATGGACATACTACTCTACTGACTACTATTACTACCACTCTAAGAACAACTATTAATAGAGATAGTATTAGATATTAGAGAGTAATAGTACTACTATAAATATTAGTAGTGAGTAGTGCGTACAGTGTTTTTCAAAATTATTAGCGACAATGAAACCGACTAACCAATAATTCAAAAAGATCCAACCAATTCAAAATATCGTACCGCTTTGCAGTCTCTCAAACCAAATGTGACTTTGAAATTCTTCAAACCATAGTAAGATGATACAAAAATCGAACCACCGCCTTTTTATTCTCCTTTTTTCCTCCTTTTTATTCTCCTTTTTTCCTCCTTTTTATTCTCCTTTTTTCCTCCTTTTTATTCTCCTTTTTTCCTCCTTTTTTCCTCCTTTTTATTCTCCTTTTTTCCTCCTTTTTATTCGCCTTTTTTCCTCCTTTTTATTCTCCTTTTCTCCTCCTTTTGTCCTAGAGCATATTTTCTTAAATTAAAATGAAAAAGCCTTAACATACTCTCCAGCATGCCTGCAGAACCCTTGATATCAGCACTTAGTTGTTCTCTAGATTTCAGAATTACAGGCGTCAACTCTTTCTGTTCTAACCTAGAACTCTTGACATTGGACTTACAAACGGCCCAAAATTCTTCGCTTACTATAAGTTGTTGTATACAGGATAAATGAAGGATCCATCCGTTTTGACCATTGATTGGTAGTACAAGACACAAATTAGTAGGTATAGATTTCAGAATATTGAATTCTAATGGAAGTCACGCCATTTAGAAAGACTGTGAGGTATGAAGCATGTCGCTGGTTTGTGTTGATACCTAAACTAATAGCTCCGTTCCTCGGGAACGGTCAGCATAGGATTAAATCTGTTTACCTTTCTCCTTAGAGGCGAGAAAGTTCTATGAGAGTTCTAGTCTGTGGAGAAAAGGTAGAATAATATTTTATATTCTTCTCGCATATAAAGGAAGAGGTCGTAAAGTTCAATAAATAGAAAACAGTTTAGGACAGAAGTCCAGGGAAATGAGGGCTTGAGCCCTAAGGGCATCCCTAATGCAATAGAACCTTAAGTGCAGGGCACTTACGTATGTATACTGCATATGCGCCTCATAACACAACAACTCCTCAATTAAATCACCACTTTACAACTACTCATTTTATTTTTTATTTTCGTGCGTGCCTTTTCGTGCGTGTAGAACTGGATACTAAATGGTGAATAGTTGATAGCGCATGGCGAGCACTCCAGTACCACAGACTTGGTCAAGTCGCGACCAAAGGCTAAAATATTGTATTAAGAGGGTATCAATAGTGTATACTACTGCTGAGTACAGAGTACGAGGGTATCAATAGTCAGTCTACTGGTAGTACAGACTACGAGGGTATCAATAGTCAGTCTACTGGTAGTACAGACTACGAGGGTATCAATAGTCAGTCTACTGGTAGTACAGACTACGAGGGTATCAATAGTCAGTCTACTGGTAGTACAGACTACGAGGGTATCAATAGTCAGTCTACTGGTAGTACAGACTACGAGGGTATCAATAGTCAGTCTACTGGTAGTACAGACTACGAGGGTATCAATAGTCAGTCTACTGGTAGTACAGACTACGAGGGTATCAATAGTCAGTCTACTGGTAGTACAGACTACGAGGGTATCAATAGTCAGTCTACTGGTAGTACAGACTACGAGGGTATCAATAGTCAGTCTACTGGTAGTACAGACTACGAGGGTATCAATAGTCAGTCTACTGGTAGTACAGACTACGAGGGTATCAATAGTCAGTCTACTGGTAGTACAGACTACGAGGGTATCAATAGTCAGTCTACTGGTAGTACAGACTACGAGGGTATCAATAGTCAGTCTACTGGTAGTACAGACTACGAGGGTATCAATAGTCAGTCTACTGGTAGTACAGACTACGAGGGTATCAATAGTCAGTCTACTGGTAGTACAGACTACGAGGGTATCAATAGTCAGTCTACTGGTAGTACAGACTACGAGGGTATCAATAGTCAGTCTACTGGTAGTACAGACTACGAGGGTATCAATAGTCAGTCTACTGGTAGTACAGACTACGAGGGTATCAATAGTCAGTCTACTGGTAGTACAGACTATGAGGGTATCAATAGTCAGTCTACTGGTAGTACAGAGTACGAGGGTATCAATAGTGTATACTACTGCTGAGTACAGACTACGAGGGTATCAATAGTCAGTCTACTGGTAGTACAGACTACGAGGGTATCAATAGTCAGTCTACTGGTAGTACAGACTACGAGGGTATCAATAGTCAGTCTACTGGTAGTACAGACTACGAGGGTATCAATAGTCAGTCTACTGGTAGTACAGACTACGAGGGTATCAATAGTCAGTCTACTGGTAGTACAGACTACGAGGGTATCAATAGTCAGTCTACTGGTAGTACAGACTACGAGGGTATCAATAGTCAGTCTACTGGTAGTACAGACTACGAGGGTATCAATAGTCAGTCTACTGGTAGTACAGACTACGAGGGTATCAATAGTCAGTCTACTGGTAGTACAGACTACGAGGGTATCAATAGTCAGTCTACTGGTAGTACAGACTACGAGGGTATCAATAGTCAGTCTACTGGTAGTACAGACTACGAGGGTATCAATAGTCAGTCTACTGGTAGTACAGACTACGAGGGTATCAATAGTCAGTCTACTGGTAGTACAGACTACGAGGGTATCAATAGTCAGTCTACTGGTAGTACAGACTACGAGGGTATCAATAGTCAGTCTACTGGTAGTACAGACTACGAGGGTATCAATAGTCAGTCTACTGGTAGTACAGACTACGAGGGTATCAATAGTCAGTCTACTGGTAGTACAGACTACGAGGGTATCAATAGTGTATACTACTGCTGAGTACAGACTACGAGGGTATCAATAGTCAGTCTACTATCATATCTAGCATTAGTCATTACTACTACACTACTATTCTGCCCAGTTCCATTCCACCCATATCTCCAATGTTACTAACTGGCTACTCACAACCTCTCAAAAAGCGTTTTCCAAGTTTGTACCAACGTCTTCCTCCTTTTCAGGCTATAACTTTCTTGAGAATTTTATGTTTTGATAATATTCCTTCAGCCTATCTATTGAGGTGGTTTCAATTCCCGGTTTGTTAGCGGAGTCTCCTCCTTCTCCGACTATACTCACAGAATTCCGTTCCATCTGTGATGGTAGACCCATTCTTCGTGGTTGTGGGGAGTTGGTGATCTATACATGATTTGACCTGTGATATATGTACCATCTACTACAAGAACTACAAGAACTCCATTTCATGCCTATAAATTTTTACACACTTGGCATAATTCCTTTACGCGTTTTACTATCATGAGAGCATGTTTCAAGTTATTTCTACATGTCACAAAAGATATGGATATTAAAAGAGTCTATCAGGTCGTACGACACAAGTTTCAAAACCTGGTCAATGAAGGATGAAGATAAGGCACAGTCCAGCTGACAAGTTATTTAAAACGTCGTAATAAGTGGTGGCAGGGGTCATGAGAGAAAGACCCTGCAGGGTCTGGGGCTCGACAAGTTCGTGGAAAATGCCCTTGGAGGCCAACGAAGGAACCAGAATCAAAAGAAATAAGACTAGTAGATAAAGAGTGTAGTAGTGATTAGTATACTTAATGTTTACTCTAGTATATTGTGGGTAGTGTGTACCCAAGTAAATCACATACGATGCGCCATTAGACGTGGAATTGCCAGACTAAATGAACAATGGGATCGCCCTTCCAATTCTCCGATCATCGCTGTGCAGAAGGCGATCCCAAGGGGATGAGGTGCAATGTCGACTCAACGTCCTTTTTAGTTCTAGAAGGCGGGATAACCTGGCCTCGGATCTTTCAATATAAGAAGGATTCGTCTATATAAGGATTCGTCTATATAAGGATTCATTATAAGAATCCATCCGAACAGAGTTACTAAACAAAAGAATCTAACAGTAGTATAGATTAGTCTAGTATTTAGACTACTCTAAGTCTAGTTAGTTACGTAGCTAGAGTAATATCTGATTTGATAAAGACAAGACCAGTTCGCATTCATTATTTTTCGCAGTGTAGTCATGAGAATTCGCTCTGTATTGTAAGTGTCATGTAAAATGTAGGTAGATTTAAGAGTAGAGTAGAAGGACCATGAGGAGGGACGAGGGTTCCGTATGTCGCACTCATCATTAACTTTAATTAGTCGGGACTGCATATACCACCAATGTTTAAACATCCAGTTCCACCTCAAACATCAGTACCTCAGCTACATCAACCATGGTGTACAGTCCAGAGATAATCTCATAGCTTCATCAAGATAAATACTCTATTAGTATAATTGTCCTCAGACTGAGTGGAAGATTCATTAGCATCTTCCTTGGTCACGTGAGAAGTACTCTTGTAAGTCTAGTAGCTGAAGCCTTCTTGGTATATGTATTTGTCTGATTGGACTTATAAACCTGTACATCCCCTTTTATATTGGAATGGACCTTCACTCCCCACTACCGTTTTCGGGTAGGTGTGCATATTATCCATTGTGACATCTCAATTAGGAGATCAAAGGGCCAACTTGGGACAAGTTTGTTTAGCGCCACGCTTTGATTCTCAACAAATAATACGTTAGCTTGGTATCATGTGAGTATGATTATCGATTATGACTATGGTTGTAATTGAGCTTGACCTTGTGACTTATGGCTGAGCCTGTGGATTGTTGGTGTAGACTAGGCTAAATTATGACATATGCGGATGCTACATGTATAGAACCTTAAGGAAAGGGATATAACGCTCTATGTGCCGTCCGCGCATTAGAGAATATGTGCATTTTCGGATCGGATGCCCGAATATGCATGAAATGAATGCGCCACATTATTTATTTATGAATTCAAGGTTTATGACAATAAATTGCTCATGGTAGAGTGAATTAAAAAGTAATAATGTAATTAATAAATTGTATTGAAATCTCTTTCCGTCTAAACCATTCCTTTTATACGCCATCTTTACGCTTACGCCTTCTTTACGCTTACGCCTTCTTTACGCTTACGCCTTCTTTACGCTTACGCCTTTACCCTTTACGCACTTGGTGCCTTATTTGCCGTTTCTCAACCTAACTTGAAGTTAGAATTAGACAGCGGAAAATTTAATGCCTGGTTATGCATAGGCCCCTCGGATTGCGCAAATTAGTGCGCAAATTATTAAAAATTTTTTGGTCAGGTCCCAACATGCCCTCGGATCTTCCCCTCTCCCTTCCTCTCCGTCTGTGAACCCTCAACCCTCAACCCTCGGACCTCGGATCTGCCTTCCGATGCCAATTATTATCAGAAACACGCATTAGTGCTTTTCATGCAGTCCCCCTCCTAAACACAATCCTGGCCCGCCCACGTGAACAATGCCCTCGGATATGCTTTCCAAATCCCTTATGTACAACTTTAACATTTCGATCATGCCCTTCCACACAAATGCATTTGCAGAGTCTAGGCCTCAAAGTCTATTGCGAGAAATGAAAATTTGCCCCACGGGGTTTGATCTAGACCCTCCAACACCCGTACCTCTCCGTTCTCCGTTCTCCGTTCTCCGTTCTCCGTTCTCCGTTCTCCGTTCTCCGCTCTCTCCGTTCTCTCCTGCCTCTGCGTCTCATTCCTGTCGCTCTGCTGCCTCTCCTAATTGAGCAAGAAGGAGTCCGTCGTAATGCAAAAAGGTCAAAAATACTTACGACATGACACATCCCATGACATTTCCATATTTTCCATATTTTCCCTTTCCCTTTCCCTTTCCCTTTCCCTTTCCCTTTCCCATTACCCTTTAAAACAAATCTCACATTAATCATTCTTCCCTTGCTTCAACGCTTCAACGCTTCAACGCTGAGGTTTTCATTGTCAAATTGACTCCACCACTTTGTACAAGTTGAATGAAACCCCTGAAACTTTTCCATTATAGGAAATAGGAGATAGACACATCCACGTGACGCACACAAATAACCTAAAGCCGAGACTTCCTGTATCAAACGCATTGTTAGACGAGCTTTGCGCACTGCAGATAGTCCATGCTCACTCATACCGACCACACCCAGCCAGGATCCTAACCCTCACGTCAGGCCAGGATCCTAACCATCAGATGCTAACCCTCACCCACACCCGTGCATCAGCCGCGCCCCCCCTCCCCATATCCCCTTTTTTTCATTTTGGCCAAGGGGGCCCAGCGGCTAAGCCATTCTGCATCTAACAATTCCACACAAACGTGTTTCCTGTACTAGAACAAACTGGAACTTATCAACAAAGACTAAAGAGGAAATTACTAATTAGCCTTGGGATTAAAGTTTGAAACGGGATTCGGTAGCGGTTCGGCCATAGCCTCAATAATTAGGCTAATTTTCGGGCTTAAGATCAAGTATAATATTAAAGTTTGAGCATAAGGAGAGTCACGTGAAGGATAAGAATAACAATAACAACATCCAAAACAGCAACATAGCAACCAACACAATACAACAACAACACCCAAAACAGCAATGGCTCTGTGTTGGTTAATTGGGACTTGTGAATAGGAGAGCGTATGGCTTCGCAGATAGAAAGAGGCACGTGGTGCATACCCGCAAGGTTTGGGTTTGAGCTGAATGTTGGCAGGCACGTTGGGGAAGGTTGCGAAAGTGGTTACGACGGGAAACCGGGTAATAGGCGGTTGCAATGGGCAGGTTTACTAGGACTGCCGGTAAAAAGACCGGTAAAACGACCGAATTACTAAAGCTAAAGCGGTCAGAATTTCTATAGTGGCCAGAATATCTATAGTGGCCAGAATTTCTATAGTGGCCAGAATTTCTATAGTGGCCAGAATTTCTATAGTGGCCAGAATTTCTATAGTGGGAATTTCTATACCGGCCAGAATTTCTATACCGGCCAGAATTTCTATACCGGCCAGAATTTCTATAGCGGTCAGAATTTCTATACCGGCCAGAATTTCTATACCGGCCAGAATTTCTATACTAGCCAGAATTTCTATACCGGCTAGAATTTCTATACCGGCCAAGAATTACTAAAGCGTTTGAGAATGTGACAGCGGCCGGAAATTCCAGAGGCAACGGCTCGCCCCGCCCCCGGAACTGGGCGGTGTTTGTGGCCCAATGTAGGAGAAATAAGGGCGCGCACCGCGGGCTACCCTATTTGTCTACGCACTCCAACCCACCCCCCCTGCGACTTCCGAGGGTGCAGACGTGGCGACGGATGTATGGCGGGCCTCAACGCTACCCCGGTAATGGGTTTCTTACTCATCTAGATTTTCTATAAATAAAACGTGACTTGCACCACACTTGTATATAAATGTAGCTAATCCACCCTTCTCTTTTTTATTACCTTCTTTTTTGCGAGTGCTACGGTTTTAATTCCCTAGGAATTATAATCTTTTATATATCCTTAGCATTAATTCCTACCTTCCCAAATCCCCAGCCTCCTTTCTTGCCATTTACTTGGAATAGTTTAGGTCTGACTACTAAAACCTTCATACAATGGATTCGGACGCTTTTAACAGCTATTGTCTTTCGTGTGATCAATTATGCAGCCAAAACTCGGTGTACTGTTCCAACGCCTGTAAAGAAAAAGATGAGAACAACGCTCTGGATTTTGCTCAGTCTCCAAATATTGACATGGCGTCTCCTTTGCTTACACCCTCATTGTACCAGGCGACTACGGCACCCTTGGTTGAACCATGTACCTCTCCTTTAGTACTTCCTGTGAATTACAATGAAACCAAGGGACTTCTTGATTTTTCGTTGAACTACTCTCTTAGTCTGCCTGTGAGTCAGTTGCCACTGCTATCCTCTACATCTCAGAACTACCGTCTATGGTTAACAGGGGTGATGTAGGAAATGAAAATGATGAAGGTGAATGATGAAAGTGAATGAAAATGAAAATGAAAATTATGAAAATTACGAAAAACGAAAACGAAAACGAAAACGAAAACGAAAACGAAAACGAAAACGAAAACGAAAACGAAAACGAAAACGAAAACGAAAACGAAAACGAAAACGAAAACGAAAACGAAAACGAAAACGAAAACGAAAACGAAAACGAAAACGAAAACGAAAACGAAAACGAAAACGAAAACGAAAACGAAAACGAAAACGAAAACGAAAACGAAAACGAAAACGAAAACGAAAACGAAAACGAAAACGAAAACGAAAACGAAAACGAAAACGAAAACGAAAACGAAAACGAAAACGAAAACGAAAACGAAAACGAAAACGAAAACGAAAACGAAAACGAAAACGAAAACGAAAACGAAAACGAAAACGAAAACGAAAACGAAAACGAAAACGAAAACGAAAACGAAAACGAAAACGAAAACGAAAACGAAAACGAAAACGAAAACGAAAACGAAAACGAAAACGAAAACGAAAACGAAAACGAAAACGAAAACGAAAACGAAAACGAAAACGAAAACGAAAACGAAAACGAAAACGAAAACGAAAACGAAAACGAAAACGAAAACGAAAACGAAAACGAAAACGAAAACGAAAACGAAAACGAAAACGAAAACGAAAACGAAAACGAAAACGAAAACGAAAACGAAAACGAAAACGAAAACGAAAACGAAAACGAAAACGAAAACGAAAACGAAAACGAAAACGAAAACGAAAACGAAAACGAAAACGAAAACGAAAACGAAAACGAAAACGAAAACGAAAACGAAAACGAAAAACGAAAACGAAAAGAAAACGAAAAACGAATGCATCGTTCACGATGCAACCACAATATGGAAGGACTAGTCATCTATGATTGGCTAATGTCTGTTAGAGTGAAAGCTCATGGGTAAATAGAGGTAAATATAGAAATTAGGTAGAGGCTGTAGCCTCAGATAGTTGCTATCTCCGTATTGTCAAGACGTCAATTGTGCAATCCGAGCATGTGCTCGTCAGTAACCATAGCCGATGCAATACTCAATTTTGACTTCGCACTAGATCATTTCCGACCTAAGTTCCTTCAAATCTGACCACATCCTTCAATTCCCAGCCTTTACGACCACACTTCATTCAATTCTCAGCCTTTACGACCACTTCATTCAATTCTCAGCCTTTACGACCACTTCATTCAATTCTCAGCCACTTCATTCAATTCCCAGGCTTGTCGACCACTTCATTCAATTCCCAGGCTTGATCCCTATACGATGTCTAATTTAAAGTTACAGTTTAGTACTTAGAGTTTACTATAGAAGTGTTTACTCTTATTCTTATTGTATATTTGAATTTGGATATGGGATGTTATATGCAGGTCCTCAGTTTAAAGAGAAGGTTTAAGAGTTGCGAGAAAGTTTAAGAGTTGCGAATAGGGAAAGATTAGGCTAGGGCGGCAAACTTCTCTACTCTACTACTGTCCTCCCCACACCTACAGCCTGCCTACAGACATCCTGGTAATTTCATCACTCAATCAGATTGGATGGACTTTTTCCTATGCTAATTTTCTAATTTTATTATTCAATGTGATTGGTTGAGGGACTTTGTTTTGATTTTTGGGCGAGTCTAGACTCTAGTGTTGATTTCAGGTGGATGAATTGGGCGGATGAATTGGGTGGATTGGAGTATGAATTGGGCGGTGCGGTGGCTTAAGGTTTGCTTGGTGGCGGCGCTGCGCCCACGTTCCAACTAACTCCGCACGTGAGGTTGCGTTAAGTGCTCTCAAACCATCCGCCTCCAGTATACAGGCGCAGGATCAGGTCTATGTTACTGACATGGAGCAATAGCAACAGCAGTCTATCTATCCATTATGGGCTAATCTCAACAGTTCAAAAGTCCACATTGTTGATGGTCAGACTTTTGTAGTTTTGCTGAGAGTAGCTAGGTAATAGAATGGAATCTACTACTGGCATAACCACAAAATCATTATAAAGTAGAATACTAGTCACTAGACTACTCACTAATAACTCCTGCAAATTAAGAAATTAATGTTAGCAATTTAATGGTTGATGAAAAGCTGCTCGTATTAAGTAAATGTCAAAAACTTCCCTTAAGATTCCAGTCAATCACCTTTCTCGTTTGACAATCTCTTCTAGTCAAAAATTGACAACTCACACTTCCTGCCAAACACAGTTCCAAAGAGCCATTGAGGATGAGTTGGATGAGTTGGATGAGTTGGATGAGTTGGATGAGTTGGATGAGTTGGATGACTTAGGTTCGGATGAGTTGGATGACTTAGGTTCGGATGAGTTGGATGAGTTGGATGAGTTGGATGACTTGGATGAGTTGGATGAGTTGGATGACTTGGATGACTTGGATGACTTGGATGAGTTGGATGACTTAGGATGACTTAGGATGACTTAGGATGACTTAGAATGACTTAGGTTCAGTTGAGTCCACTCAACAAGATAGCTTTGAATAATGACCATTGACTGTTTGATTGATTTGATGGACATACCGAAGCGAGAAGTCAACGAATAGTTTGTTGGTTGAGGAGAAGGAGGAAGCCTCTTACTGGAACACTGTACAAGTCAGCTTTTACAAGCAGATGTTCCAATACATCCACACCGTATCGAGCTTAGCTTGAGTTTTTGAAAATCTCCAAGCTAGTGGAGAAGTTGTACCGTTGCCAACAATTCAGACAGACAACTTGCCGACTATCAGCTCAGGCTCTGCACACTAATGAGGTGATGGATTCAATGGAAAAGATGCATCACAGTCCAAAATCCAATAAGATCAAGATCAAGTGTGGCTTCTGGCTTTACAATGATAAATGAAACGGCCACGCTGCTGTCTGAGGTGTAGTCTTGCAGCACCATTTGAGAAGGACTGAAGCATAGGGAGATGAGAAGGACTGAAAGGAGATGAGAAGGACTGAAGCGTAGGGAGATGAGAAGGACTGAAAGGAGATGAGAAGGACTGAAGCGTAGGGAGATGAGAAGGACTGAAAGGAGATGAGAAGGACTGAAGCGTAGGGAGATGAGAAGGACTGAAAGGAGATGAGAAGGACTGAAGCGTAGGGAGATGAGAAGGACTGAAAGGAGATGAGAAGGACTGAAGCGTAGGGAGATGAGAAGGACTGAAAGGAGATGAGAAGGACTGAAGCGTAGGGAGATGAGAAGGACTGAAAGGAGATGAGAAGGACTGAAGCGTAGGGAGATGAGAAGGACTGAAAGGAGATGAGAAGGACTGAAGCGTAGGGAGATGAGAAGGACTGAAAGGAGATGAGAAGGACTGAAGCGTAGGGAGATGAGAAGGACTGAAAGGAGATGAGAAGGACTGAAGCGTAGGGAGATGAGAAGGACTGAAAGGAGATGAGAAGGACTGAAGCGTAGGGAGATGAGAAGGACTGAAAGGAGATGAGAAGGACTGAAGCGTAGGGAGATGAGAAGGACTGAAAGGAGATGAGAAGGACTGAAAGGAGATGAGAAGGACTGAAGCGTAGGGAGATGAGAAGGAAGTGGAAAAATGATTGGCTTTTTAATTTGGGAACGAGAAGGGACTCTTGTTCTTGTACTTCAGAGTACTAGTGGTAATTCTAGCAGTTCTGGTAGTTATTGTTGTACTTTTTCAGAATGTTTGTAGTAGTAAACACTGCACTTAGAGACAACTCTTTTGGGTGAAGATAACTTGGTGTTTGGATAAAGTCGTAACGAGGTACGGAAGGTTCATGTAGTAGAGTAGCATTTAGTTCTTCACATTGACTAGTGCTCGCGACTCGACCTGGTCTTTACTCCTGCGCTCGCACTCTTCCCCATTCGCACTATCCAGTAGTATCCATTTATTCATTCGCAGTTTTCTACACGCACTAAAATGAGTAAAGTGATGATTTATTGAGGGTGTTGGGAGTTGGAGATGTCACTACTACTAAAATTATTCATAACCACTTTTTGCCTTTTTATTCATTGATCAATCTACTATTTGAAATCACATTAGACTTGGTATGTAGGTTATTCCCATGTGAGTGTACGGAATGGTTATATTGTGGTACTCCTGCTTGCTACGGTCAATGAAAATTTCGCCTGCTTTGCCAGGGTCTATAAGATTGCGTGTGTTGGACATGGTAGGTTTTACTCCTGTAGTGTTGACTACCTATAGTAGTGTATAGTAGTGTATAGTAGTTAGTAGAGTAGTTAGTAGAGTAGTTAGTAGTGTATAGTAGTGTATAGTAGTTAGTAGAGTAGAGTAGTAGATCTTCATGTAGCTGTAGCAGCAGTTCTTTTAGTGGTGTAGTTCTTCACATTGACTAGTGCTCCCGACTCGACCTAGTCTTTACTCCTGCACTCGCACTCTTCCCCATTCGCAGTATCTACATTTTGCTTTTTGCCAGTTCCACGCACACGCACTAAAATGAGTAGTTGTAAAGTGGTGATTTAATTGGGGAGTGAGTACGCACTGACTCTAAATAATAATTGTTACATTCTTTATGTTTGTTTAGTACTTCCAATACTCTGTTTATTCGTGATGGATTCTCAGAATGAGGAATCCTTGAGTTTTATATAGGAAAGCAGGGAAGATCCGAGGGATGTTCGACGGCCTTCTAAAAGGAGGCTGAGTCGCCATTGTGACTCGTCTGCTTAATTATCATTGGTAGAAATCTCGGATGATTAGAGAGAAGTGCGATCCTATTGTTCCATAGTCAAGGTCTATGACTATCCCACCTCTGATCGCACATCGTACGTGATTACACCCATGGGTAGTGCGATACCCATGGGGGATCTGACGATAATAATAATAATATATGTTAGTTGTTCAGTACTTCCAACTCTCTTTCGTGGTGATTCTCCAAAGAGCTTCCCACAGGTTTAAGAACACTGGTTTCCCTTTGGACCCTATGCTTTTTGTCAACGAGTACCTAGGAGGCACGGAGTCACAGTCACGGAGGCACCGAGTCACGGAGGCACCGAGTCACCGAGTCACCGAGTCACAGTCACGGAGGCACCGAGTCACCGAGTCACAGTCACGGAGGCACCGAGTCACGGAGGCACAGTCACGGAGGCACCGAGTCACGGAGGCACCGAGTCACGGAGGCACCGAGTCACCGAGTCACAGTCACGGAGGCACCGAGTCACCGAGTCACAGTCACGGAGGCACCGAGTCACGGAGGCACAGTCACGGAGGCACCGAGTCACGGAGGCACCGAGTCACGGAGGCACCGAGTCACCGAGTCACAGTCACGGAGGCACCGAGTCACCGAGTCACAGTCACGGAGGCACCGAGTCACGGAGGCACAGTCACGGAGGCACCGAGTCACGGAGGCACCGAGTCACGGAGGCACCGAGTCACCGAGTCACAGTCACGGAGGCACCGAGTCACCGAGTCACAGTCACGGAGGCACCGAGTCACGGAGGCACAGTCACGGAGGCACCGAGTCACGGAGGCACCGAGTCACGGAGGCACCGAGTCACCGAGTCACAGTCACGGAGGCACCGAGTCACCGAGTCACAGTCACGGAGGCACCGAGTCACGGAGGCACAGTCACGGAGGCACCGAGTCACGGAGGCACCGAGTCACGGAGGCACCGAGTCACCGAGTCACAGTCACGGAGGCACCGAGTCACCGAGTCACAGTCACGGAGGCACCGAGTCACGGAGGCACAGTCACGGAGGCACCGAGTCACGGAGGCACCGAGTCACGGAGGCACCGAGTCACCGAGTCACCGAGTCACCGAGTCACAGTCACCGAGTCACAGTCACCGAGTCACAGTCACCGAGTCACAGTCACCGAGTCACAGTCACCGAGTCACAGTCACGGTACTTCGTGGATATGTTATACGCAGACCTGTGCTTATATGCAGGTTGTTAATATCAGTACCTCAGGTACACCATAGATCAACCATGGTGTACAGTCCAGAAATGGTGAGTGAGCTAGTCTCATAGCTTCTCTAAAATACTCTATTAGTAGTACTGTCCTCAGACTGAGTGGGAGAAGATTCATTAGCACCTTCAACCGTCAGTTGAGTAGTACTCTTAGTGAGTTTTGTGGCTGGAGGCATCTTGCTATATGTATTAGTTTTATAACCATGAGCGACTGCTCCCCCTTTTATATTGGAGCGGACCTTCACCCCCACCACTACCGTTTTCGGGTAGGTGTGCACATTATTCATTGTGACATCTCTATTAGGAGATGGGCCAATTTGTAACAAGTCTGTTTAAGCGCGGTGCATCGCTTTGTTTCTCAACACCCCAATAGGAAGGAGTAGGTCTGTCAATTAACCCAATACCTTCAACCCCAATACCTTCAACCCCAAAACCTTCAACCCCAACACCTTCAATAATTACTATACCCACAGACTACAGACTACAGAGAACTGGCTAACTAACTAACTAATTAAAGTGCTATCTGCAGTACTTCCCAAATAGGAAGGAGTAGGTCAGTCAATGAACCCAATACCTTCAACCCCAATACCTTCAATCCCAACTATACCCACAAAATCCCACTTCCCCCTCCATAACCTTAATCCCTTCTCTTAATTCATTAATGAAATACAAGATAATACGAAAAGAATATTGATTTCTAATGCAAGTTGGTGTGAAACCTTACGCCATTTGGTTTGAAAGACTGTGCAAAGGGGTACGAACATTTTGTCGCGCTAGTTTGAATCATTTTGGCACTGGTTGAATCATTTTGAATTATTGGTTGAACCATTTGGCACTGGTTGAACCATTTGGCACTGGTTGAACCATTTGGCACTGGTTGAACCATTTGGCACTGGCTTGGAAACGAAGCTTCTCCGTTTCAACTAGTCTCCTTAAATAAGGAGAACTAACTCTAAGGTTGACATAAGTTGTTTCCTGCAGACTAAGAAAGCTCTTGGTCAGTCAAGTTTATTGGGGCATGCTCGTCTGTCCTTTCTACACCGGGGAAGGCCACCCTTTATAGATTTCCAGCTGGGCTGTATGTACGCCACGTAGCCATGGTCAGCCTCGTCTAGAATTAACCTCCTGTGACACTGGTCAGCCTCGTCTAGAATTAACCTCCTGTGACACTGTCAGCCTCGTCTAACAAAGAATTCCAATGTTACATCTGGTGAGAAGACGTCACTTGGTGTCACAAGCATGTTGCAGTTGAAGTTTCATGTGAGTTCAGTTCATGCATCTGCAGGACTGTATAACAGCGAGCTTTTCCTTAGCGATGACGAGTTCCTCCACTATTTTATCTTCAATACATAATTTACCAATACCTTCAATATATTGACTGACAATTTGGTTCACTGTCCAGTCTAACATAGACCACATTTTAATACAATACTGTATACTAGCTAACTTCATAGTAAGTAGTTGGTAGTACTTGTGTATAAGAGGGAGAATTAGGGCTGGTTTACTGGTGCACTGGTGCACTGGTGTGGTCTACTGACAGTGCGAACCTTACACAACTCCTAATACATTTTTTCTCAGTCCAAAATTACATCCACCATCATGTTTGGAGCCTTCAAGTCGTCCCTCGTTGCCTCAGGTGGTTACCTCTGGAAAAAAGCACCTCGCCTCTCCGCTCCCCAAAAGTATCGCTTGAGAGCCAGAATGAAGCTTGTGGACCACAACATTAACGTTCTCTACAACTCCTTGAAATTGCCCTCTTCCAACTCCACTGGCTACAAGAAGATTGACTACCTCAAGTTTGTATTACCAAACCAATCCCAAATGTCCCCACGTGACAAGTACTCTACGTTTGATAAGAAAGTCAAGGGGTACCGAAAGAGTGTTCATTTGGTACCAAAGTGGACCAAGAAGTCTTTTAGAGTGAATCCTAAGAACTTTTAGGTGTTGAATAGTGAATTAGGCGGTGATTAGGAGTGTTGGGAGTGTTTGAAAGAGAGGAGAGGAGATAGGTTGAGACGGAGTGCAGACAGTACTTCTAGAGAGGTGACAGAATACTTTTAGAGAGGTGACAGAATACTTTTAGAGAGGTGAAAGAGAGATTGTAGTTTGGTTGAGTACATTGGTTGAGTACATTGGTTGAGGCAGTACTTTGACTGGAGACACTACTTTGACTGGAGACACTACTTTGACTGGAGACACTACTTTGACTGGAGAACCTACTTTGCCTGGAGAACCTTCTTTGACTGGAGAACCTTCTTTGACTGGAGAAACTAATTTGACTGGATACTTTAACTGGAGAACCTATTTTGCCTGGAGAACCTTCTTTGACTGGAGAAACTTATTTGACTGGATACTTTAACTGGAGAACCTTCTTTGACTGGAGAACCTTCTTTGACTGGAGAAACTTATTTGACTGGATACTTTAACTGGAGAACCTTCTTTGACTGGAGAACCTTCTTTGACTGGAGAAACTAATTTGACTGGATACTTTAACTGGAGAAACTATTTTGCCTGGAGAACCTTCTTTGACTGGAGAACCTTCTTTGACTGGAGAAACTTATTTGACTGGATACTTTAACTGGAGAACCTTCTTTGACTGGAGAACCTTCTTTGACTGGAGAAACTTATTTGACTGGATACTTTAACTGGAGAACCTTCTTTGACTGGAGAACCTTCTTTGACTGGAGAAACTAATTTGACTGGATACTTTAACTGGATACTTTAACTGGAGAACCTACTTTAGAGTGGAGACAGTTGAACAGTTGGTTATTCAGTTGATCAGTATACCAATTGATTACTATATCAGTTGATCATTTAGTTGACCATTCAGTTGATCAGTATACCAGTATACCAGTTGACAGAAACTACTTTGACTGAACTACTTTGACTGAACTATTTTGACTGGAGAAATACTTTAGAGTGGAGACAGAACATAGGTAAAGCCAGTGGAGACAGTTGTGAAAGTACTTTGATTCGGGTGAGTTCCTCAACCCTTCTACCCCGGATCACAGGTACTCTTGGGGCTTGGATTTCTTCTGACGATTTGTTAATATGGAGTTTCGAGGTATCTTTCTGCGGGTCTTTTTTCTCAAACTTGTACTTCTGAGTTGGAAACTGAATTTGAATGGATGAAGAACGGACATGCTTTTTTGCGCTCGATTGATTTTGTTGGACACAGTGCTTGGAGTGGAGCAGATAAAGACAAGGTGGACAGTTGAGACACTACACACTCCCTTTTTCATCAGTTCGATCATTGGTGTCAAGCCTGTGCCATGACATTCCTTAAGTCAAACCCATCATGGACGCTCCAGACCAAAGCTTGAAGTGTCTAGTATCTCCTTGATTGGAGAAATCTTTGTATATATATGCTTTTATGGTTTGTGCACGACCTATTCTAAAAATCCATATTTGTCAGTGTAGAACAAGTACCAATCAAGTATAGCGATATAGGTCCCATTTTGTATATATTGTAGTTGATATTGACCATTGTCCATTGCATCATTTAATCAGTTGGCTATTTTCATTTCTCCATTTGATATCACCGGTTGACTATTCCCTTTACTTGATCATTTGTTGCATCAGTATGTTTAACCATAGCAAGAATTCTGGTTATTCACCATTTAACCCTTAGATCGCTTACCTATTATGCTTCGGTACAAGAGCCCACATCGAAGAATCAAAAAGCAACGTCGCTCTGAAAGCTTGATTGCCACAAGCCAGTTATCCCTGTGAACGTTTCTGGCACCTAGGCTCAAATTCCGACAACATAAAGGAAAACATCATGCTGGAGGATATCTGCATAGTGGACAACGCCTGCGTTTCTCACTAGCAGCAATATCATAGTTCACGTCCTCTCGTTCCCCAAGCGTTCCCAGATATAGTTACTAATAAAGTAATCCGAATACTTTGGGTCAATTTCCAAAAGACTGGCAGCATCCGTGGTGCGGTCAAATATCATGATTTTATCCCTGGCGTTATTGGATTCTAGATGCACACCTAACTTATTGAAGAAGGCGATTTTCATGGACGTGGTGTTGAAGTTGTTAGCTACATTTGCAGCCAAAGCCTGTTCTTTTTGAGTTTCATAGTCGTCCTTTTGGCGGGTCAACTTCATTTTGACCATTGTCATTTGGTTGATACAACTTTCAAGCTCTGTGAGCTGTTTTGCTAGAGCCACTTTTTCTGTATCCAACTCTACGGATTTGGAGTTGAGAAGTTTGAAAACATCTAAATCTGGAGCCACAGGAGGGTTTGGAGAGTTTGGGGAGTTTGGAAATCCGAGTGCTTCATAAATAGCCGTATTGGGCATATTCAAGGCACGGAGCTCATCGGAGGCTTGAGCTAGTTTTGCCTCGAGATCAAGAACTTCAGTTTCGAGCCTATGGAGCTTTTGGGCACGAATTTCTGCAAGCTGCGCCTGCATCTGGCCAATCCTCTCCAAACTAAGGATATCAGGTTGGGTTTCGAACCCTTCTATAGCGGATTGGATGAGAGTGTGGGGGGGTTCGTCAAGCATGAGTATAAATAGTGAGGTAAATAAGCGGTTTAGTAGAGGGTGAGCGGGTGCACCCGTGCACCCACATGCATGACACCCGTACACCACAAGTGCATATACTCACCCACCACTCACACATCCTATCCACCCTAACCCACCCTCGCTCATGAGTAAGCCATACGAAAATGTCGAGCTCCCGACTAATCCCAACCTTCCTGCATGGATCCTAACGCCCAAAGAGGAGCAGGTGGTTTTTGAGCGGTGGAGAAAAAAAGCTTTTGCCAAGTGTGACCATCTCATCAAAATGTACATTGCATGTACAAACTCTTATAAAAGTCCCATTGAGACCTTAAAGAAGTGTGATTCCATCAGCAAAGAATCTCAGGCCTGTGTAAGTAACTATCAGAAAATGGAGTATTTAGACAAGGAGAGAGATCTCATGGTAGCCGATAAGAAGTTAAAGCAGAAGATATACAGGGAGAAATTAGCTTCAAGCCTAGGGTCTAAGTCTTGAACTCCATTATATCTGAGGTTATTTTGCTGGCATATGTTTAGTTTGATGATATAATTGCAATGAATAAACAAGTGTCGTTATTTAACCATGGAATATAGATCAATGTATTAGGTTAATTTATGTTGGAACTTTAAATAAATGTGAGTATTGATGGAATAATGGTAATGCATGTAAGCAGGTAAAGAGTGGAGTGGAGTGGAGTGGTCTGGTCTGGTAAGGTCAAGGAGATCAAGAATGGACTCTGTAAAAGTAACGTCGTATATATTGAAATGTTGATATTCATATTCCCCAGAAGGAGGATGGCGGAGTGGCGTTACACTTATATATACAGCGACAGATGTACACAAAGCGCTTTTGTGGATGGCTGTAAAACCTGAAACATGGCGGCCAATGTGCGTCTTACAGCGTACATATCGCAATATTATATAAGGTCGCAGGGTCGCCGATTTTGGTTCTATATTTTGGTTTATATTTTGGTTGTAATAATGAGAATTGGGGGGGGGGGGTCTTTTGCTGTCACGTGAATGTCAATTAAATTTGTATCTTTCAAAGGAAGCTTAACAATGGAGATGGTTTAGAATCGAAGGACGTGAATAATATTTAACATGAGTCAAGGGAAAGGGGTTAACTTTTGATTTGAATGTTGAATTGATCAACAAGGTGAATGAGAGGTTGAACAGGAACAGAGATATTGGGCAGGTACAGAGATATTGAGCAGGTACAGAGATATTGAGCAGGTACAGAGATATTGAGCAGGTACAGAGATATTGAGCAGGTACAGAGATATTTAGCAGGTACAGAGATATTGAACAGGATTGAACACTATTGAACAAGATTGAACACGATTGAACAAGATTGAACACGATTGAACAAGATTGAACAAGATTAAGCCAGATTGAACAAGATTGAACAAGACTGAACAAGATTGAACAAGATTGAACAAGATTGAACAAGATTGAACAAGATTGAACAAGATTGAACAAGATTTGGATAAGCAAAATTACAAATTGATATATTGTTGAGAAAGTCGCTTTCAGACAAGTGTTTCAGTATTTGTCAAAAGTCTACTAAATGTTTCATAGCTCATCCTTTTCTTCAAATCAACTTCAACAAATGGCACTTAATGAATGAGGCTAATGTTAAGTCCCTAGCAAGCACGCAGTCAAGGATATGATATGATACAAGCAGTTTAATAAGGGTGAAAGTAAAACAGAAGGGAAACTGTTATAATGAGATGGTGACTACAGAAATAAAGGCACATTAGCGTAATAGTGTGCACGAAGCTTTTGTTGTGAGTTTCCATCAAACTTTCGCATAAACTGGAACGCTTGTCTCATTGGACTTTAAAACAACTCTAACAAGTGAGGATATTCGGTTTAGTTCTCTATCATCATAGATTCAATCTCTGAGTCTTATCTACGCTAAGAGCTCAGTGCTTGTCCCTTATTCCGTTGTTTCATCTGATGTCCTTTTTTTCTTGACACAAGCCACATGTCCAATAGCTTTAAGCAAGCCCTATCATGAGCTCAACTAGGGCTTTATTGAAGGATTGCTTTAAAAGGCAGTCATTGACTATGGTGTTCAGATGAAAGTGTCCGACCATCCCTAATATCAACAGAAGTATCATTCATGTTAGACTCGGACAGTAGACCAGGCTGACAGTCAATATATTGAAGGTATTCCTTAGGTCCTAAGTTTTCATGGTATGATTGAACCTAGAATAGTCGAGAAACTCCCTCTCTAAGGTGAGGAAAACCTCGCTGTTATATACACTGGGAGGATGTGTTGAGAAACAAAGTTTGAGAGTGAGGGGTTTATGCACCCCACTCACACTGACATGCTAGGAGTTGGCCCCTTTGTTCTTATAATAGAGAATGTGCTCACTTACCCGAAAAGGGTAGTGGTGGGGAGTGAAGGTCCACTCCAATATAAAAGGGGGAGCTATCGCTCATGTTTATAAAACCAATCAGATAAATATACATACCAAGATGCCTCCAGCCACAAGACTCACTGAGTGTACTACTCAACTGACCGTTGAAGGTGCTAATGAATCTTCTTCCACTCAGTCTGAGGACAGTACTACTAATAGAGTATATACTTATCTTGATGAAGATATGAGACTGGTTCGCTCAACCATTCCACCATCTCTGGACTGTACACCATGGTTAATCTATGATGAACCTGAGGTACTGATGTTTGACGCGGAATTGGAAGATTCCTCTTTACAGGATGCAGTCCTGGACATACATGAAACATATGCATTTAATATGCAGGTGTACACGCACCTGTGTCCTGCATCTAAGTATCCTGATTGGCGCTCGTTTTCTAACAATTCACATTTGGCAAACCATCCAAACACTATTTCCCCCTTAGAACTATGGTAGGCTCAAGTATACTTGATGGTAGTCTGTGCATGCAAGGAAAGAATGAGTAGTGTCTAATCAAATAGTTAGCTGAGGCACTGATGTTTGATAGGGAAGTGGAAATTTTCTGATGGTGTTAATAAGTCCAGCCCAAGTTCCTATTGTAGTCCACAGTACAAGCTGTACTAAGTGTTTTTGGGTTTATCTTAGTACCCTCTCATCTTCGCTATCAGTGTGTTTTAAAAAGCACTGTTTCACTAGTTATGTTCAAAGACTTGAGACTGAACATCTTCTTTATCAGTTATTTGACTTAGCGTTCTGCAGCCACTAGATTTGGAATTTGTCTAATATTGGGCTTCTGTGAATGTCATCAAACTTTGCGCTTAGACGCCATCTTCGTTGTCCAGGCCTTGCGCCATTAGAATACTTGAATAGGTTTTGAATGTTTGACCAATACAAGTACTCCTTCGTTGCCATTTGAAGGGTTCGCAGTCTGATGGCCAAAACAAGGAGGATTTGAACGATGAGCTATCAAGTAATCAAGTAGGATTAAGTAGCTATCCACTACTTAACAAAAAGGCAAAAAATACCTGTCAAGTAGCATCAACTAGCATCAACTAGCATCAACTAGCATCCCTAGCTTAATACCCCGTGTAAGCTCAAGCACACACATAAACTCTCTTCACCAAATCCTTGGGTTAATATCAACATTTCTATTCATACATCAACTCTTTCCGTCTCCACTGTATCCGTTATAATTATTACCGAATACCTGGTGGCTGGCCATGAAGAGCGACCCATGCATAATACCCAACTGTTGGATAGAATCGAACTGAGAGCAGAGATCCTTGACAAGCAGGTCAAACTCCAAGAGGTTTGACAGGAGAAAAGCGGCCTGCTCGTTGAGCTGGGTAAATTGCTTTTTACGGGTATCAGAGATGGACATGGTATAGTGGTTATGGTAGGGAAGGGGGGGTGAAGCGGAGGGTTGAGGGATTGAGCGCGAAGGAGTTTTTGGGATGTACGGATGTTCCATGGCGGCGCCGATCGGGGGGGAGGAATTTGCCTTATAGGGTAATTTCCCGGAATCTTTTGGCGCGCACCCCACATGAGACGTGAAACTCTAGTGCCACTACTGTCTCCACTGCTACTACCACTCCATGCAAATTACCTTATTCGAGAAGATATACGAATATCAGGTCACATAAATATCTGAAACACCACCAAACCCGTACATTCCTCGAACACACAAAACTGAACCCGACTGAACCGACCAAACCCCTCGAACTGACCAACCCGACCAAACCTCCTCATACTATCCCAAGCCCATGTCTGATATACCTCGCTATGAAAATAGGTATGCCAAAATCCAACCGGCTGTTGCAATCAAACCTAAACTAATAAATGGCCTGGCCGCTAGTAAAAGCTCCTTTAACCCCAAATATGACCCCCTAAAAAGTGTTTCCAGCTTTCTTTCCGACGATAATTCGAATATTAATACACTGCGTCAGTGGGTACTTCCGCCTCGGCCCCGTCCTGGCCGAAAACCTCTTCCAAAGGAGCCGGCAAATGAACTGGGGCAGTCTCTGGGTTCGGGAACAGCGGTTAAAACGGCTCTGAAGGGGAAAATGCCCCTGAAACAACTGGGAACTGCTAGATCTGGAATTTCTGGATCTGGAACTGCTGGATCTGGACTTGCTGGATATGGAACTGCTGGATCTGGACTTGCTGGATATGGAACTGCTGGATCTGGAACTTCTGCATCTGGAATTATTGCATCTGGAACTTCTGCACCTGGAACTTCTGGAACTACCCGGAATCCCAAAAATATAGATGCTCCGTCCAAAAAATCCCTAAATGATCATAATGAACTAACCATCCTTCAGAAAACTCTACTTGCTCGTCTCAAGGAACAGGAACTTGTACAAAACTATATCGAGGTATTGACCAATCATATCCATGAATTGAAGTTGGCTCAGAGTGGTGTAATTACCGTCAATGCCATCAACCAACAGCCGTTGCCCAAGCGCCAAGCCCATACCTCGCCGGACCATCTCGACCATATCCACAATGTTCGCGACTTGGACAAGTTCTTGGCTCACTTGACTACGCAGTCCAAGGTCATCCACAGTGTGACCAAGAAGTATGTCAGTGAAGCCGCCGAAGCTAACTTGCTACAGCAGGTCAAATACCAACTCAAACTCAAGAAAGAGTATGATATTGCTCATAAGCGGTGTGCGCGGCCCACACCCATTCTGCTGAACCCTCCCAGCTCCGATTCTGAAACCCCCGACATTCCACTCACCAACACATTCACGCCCAGCCTCCTACGCCCCATGAATCTCGATACCTTCAACCAAGACGATGATGTGATTGATGTGGATATTATTAAAGATACCGATATGTTTGACGATACGCTTGCAGTCAACTCTAAACCTCGGAGGAAGGCCTGTGGATTCTGCAGTGGTGAAGGACCATGTTTATGTTTTGATGCTGACACTTTATTTGGAGAAAGGCCAATGTGAAGACTACATCCAAAGTGTTTCACCGGTTCAAGAGCTTATAAAGATATTTGGAAGGATTGCTGACGTTTTTTATCTCGAAATATCCATGGCACCTCTTCAACTTGTTTATGGAACAGAAAAGGATAAAAACACTTTCACGTCAATAGGACTGGGAATTCTAGAGTCTTTTGCGACGATCCATTGAAGTGATCTTTTAAATAAAAACGATCAAGGTCATTTTAATGGAGGTTCTACCGTGACCGAGGAAGAAGTGGAGTATACTTCTAATATTCGAATGTCTACCCAGCAGTCTATACGCTGTTAGATTTGATGGGTACACGACCCATTTATATAGTGGATGTTGAGTGATTCAGATGGGCTGCAATTCCGCTCTCCCCTCCCAAAGGTATGCACGCTCACCCCAAAAGTCTATATAAACCCTGATTTCTACCTTATTATTAACAGCACAATCTAACACTTATATGCTAGGATAAACCCGTACACCAGCATACCTCTGGGCAAAACGGCTTTCAACGCAAACGATCTTTTTCCATTTGAGGCCGATAAGGTTTTCTGACCTCCTGAATTCCGGACTTTTCAATGGATAATATATCTCTAGTGTGGAGATTTTGGAGGCGTCGAGTTGGTATTTCCGGCGGCAATCGGATCCAATCTGAAAACCCGTACATCCCAAGCTGGCTGCAATTCCAAGCATCTTTTTTAGCTATTACTTTAAAAGGTGAAAGAGAATAATCTCCTTTCCTCATTCCACAAACTACTTTCCCTTAATAAATTATAGGGGAAGGAATTACCTAAAGATTACGCCTGATATAGTGTCTAATAAGAACATAGTTAAAATAGATGCAGTATTGGAGGGAAAGACAAAGAAAAAAGATAGTTGAAGAAAAAGGGTACTTAAAGAAAAAAAAGGGTACTTAAAGAAAAAAAAGTGGGCGTCTCTTAAATACCCCAGAAAACGGTCGTGCAAGTTCCAAATCCGGGTAGCAGCTTCTAAATATAGAAGACAAACGATTATATAGAATTTGGAACATCTTTTAATAGACATACACCCGTATACCAATGATTTATTTATTGATTATGCGGTTAAAAGAATGTCAACCATGAACCCAACACAGCTGTGGCCCCCAAAACAATGTAGCCCGTTCTATACACTGCAGGAATGGTCAACTGCTTGCCAAAATCCCACACAATGTGTCTGATTCCATTAAAGGAGTGGAACGCAAAAGGGAACGCCATGGTAGCCTTTGCCAAGAGTTTGGCTGCAATTGGCAACCCACAAAATGTGGAAACAATTATGCTAGCATCAAAAGGAATGCTGAGGATCGATGTGGCGGCATATCCACAGGTTAATGCATAAAAGGCTCCAGCCATAGTGACACCCGTAATTCTGTGCACTCCCGACAAGCACCATGTCAATTGGGGCTGGTAGATGGTCAAGTGGGGGGACACAGGACGGTTCTTTCTCTGTGCCACGAGCAATTCCTGCTCTTGTTCATGAGATACCTTAACTGTAGATGAAGAAGCTCTAATGGCGCTGAGAGCGCTACTTCTAAGGGGGAATCTAGTAAGGACTATTGTTAGTATTGATTAAGTTCAAGAGATAATCGCCAAGATTGGACAAATTTGGATTTTCCAATAAACTTGAATAATTTGATGAATGGAAAGAACGGAACGATAGATTCACAAGTGTGATGGTGCGTAGTGTTGGCAGGCACAAATTTGCTTCATAAAATCATCGTAATCATCATAATAACACATACGTCTTAATCCAACACGGGAAAGCATATTCAATGGTGGAAAACAAGGACTGTAGGGAGAAGTAAAATAGCGAGAATTTGTTTCCGGGGGAAGCGAGCGCGGGACCAATGGGAGAAGGTGAATTGTAACGGAGGATCACGTGGAAGCGTAGACCTCCGAACACCCCGGCCCCGGGCACATGCGCCGGATCACGTGCATAATACAATCATGGGGTTAATCCAATCACGTGAGGGGCCTTTGCCGTTTGTTTTTCTGTAAGTTTCCCAAGGATAAAAAGTTAGACATGTTTCTGCCGCCATGTTTTGTGTGATTTTAATTTCATATCACTTTTTTGGTAGGCAGTAAGATCAATTGAGCATACTGGATTCGCAGCCCTTATAAATAATGCAATGGAACCTTTCTGAATATATCCACCAAACTATCATTTGCAGCCAATAGATGAAAGTTAATTTAGAAATCGCCAATAAGGAATAGCTAAGAGAAGCAGTTGTGAAAAGCAGCCCCAAAAGCAGCCCCAAAAGCAGCCCCAATAGCAAGAGCTAATAAAATAAGCACCACTCTCAGTCAATCAATAAAAGACTATAAAGCAGACTATCTACTCAATACCTTTTCAGCATCCACAAACATTCAACTCAAACATATCAGAAAACACTTAGCCGCTGAGAAATAAAATGGAAACACCCCCCCTTATATATTGCTAGCCCCCTTTCCCCTCCGCTGCATATCCCTTTAAGACATGGTTGTTTCAAAGGCATTTTGCAGCGCTGTTACATGCAGCGCGGTCGCATTCACACGAAGCATGAGTGTATTGGCACGATTCCCGGGGGTGACTTGCAGATTGCTCGTGCGCATCATACGCAGATGTTCCGCGCTCTCCTGGAGCTCCGTGGTCGCGCCCTGTGCCGGCCGCACTTTATCTCAGGTACACCTTCCTACAACTCCACCTGAAACACTTGTGGATCACGCCATGAGTTCCATGGAGACCCCGCAGAAAAGGGATATAAAGTCTGATCTTCGCACCTTAGATTGCACTGACCCAGAACATTTCCTGGTGGCACAAAAATCGACTATCACTGTGGATTCCAAGAATGACATACAATGTTTGAATGCCACAGAACATACTGGAAATATTAATAATGGTCAAGTATCCAAAAACATTGCCGATATGAATAATGGGAGAGATACTAATAATATCCTGGATTCTACTAAAGATTCTACTAAAGATTCTACTAAAGATTCTACTAAAGATTCTACTAAAGATTGTACTCAATTTACCACTCAATCTTCCACTCAGCCTTCCACTCAACCTTCCAACAATACCCAAATGTCTAAAAATATTCAAGAAGCCACTCAACAAACTGATCAATATTCCTCCAATTTTCATTCCATCAGTACCCAAAATTTTAGCGGTAACAATATGGATGCTTCGAAATTAAACACCGCGGATAGTACAGCTGGCCAATCCGAAGACGAGCCTGCACCACAATACACTACTAAAGCTGAATTCGAGAACATACTAAATCCCCAGCCAAAATTCCAACAAGCCAGTGATTCAAAGCAAAATGCAGAATCCAAACTCGACTTTAAGGATGATCTTGCAGAGTTTAAGCCCGACCTCTCGAAACCTCCTACCAGAACAAAGGAGGATCCCAATGCAGTACCTATTACGCGGCAGGACTCGGTGTATTCCCTCGCAGAACAAGATGAGGACATTAAGCTGGATGGCTCTGGTGATCTCCAGTTCCGGAAAAAAGACTTTAGCAAATCTCGAACCCAGCTGTTCCAATCCGTGCTTTCTTCTGCATCGCTCAAATCACTCAAACAGCAATTCACCGCGCCAAACCATCCCCAGCTCCACAGAAATCCCAGCACTGTTTCGCAAGGTCACACCAAAAACTTCCAGTCGTTTATTCAGGCACCGGTGTTGCTGTCGGTAACTAATCTCCGCATGGCAGATATCGAGATTGGCCAGCGATTACCCTTTGACCATCGAAGTCCTTGCGAAAACAAGCCGCTCGATACTGATTCTACAAGTCTATTGGCAGCAGATACCGCATCCTTAAACCGCACAGACTCCCAGATCGAAAATGGCGAGTCTACCGAGGCTGAGGATATCTACAATGAAGAAACCACGTTGCAGCAACAAAAGCTCACATTAAACGCGCTTAAAAAACTCTCGCTTTCTCTTGCCCCAATCATCCGTTCCGATGAAGATGACGACGGCGGTCTGACTCGGAAATTGACCACAAATTCGCTCAATGTATCACGCCCAGAGTCTCGCGTGGATCTCAAAGAGGCAAGAACAAAGCCTTTGGCAAAAGCCTCTGACAAACGCCCTAAACCTTACCAGCCGGCCGAAGTGGATCTTTCATCGTTTTCCAGCTTGACTCGCCAGAGCAAACACATGGGAGAAGCTTTGGAACCAAAAGCTACAGTTGGTGAAACCATTCCTGAAGACAAGTCAAAGATGAGCAATTTTGCAAGTAATTTGTTTAGGGAGAGACCTTACAATCCTCAGTCTGCAGATCTGGATGTTACCATCAAACAAACCCCCGAGTCTTATCAGACAGTAGCCGAAAGTCAACAACAGAGTGGGCCACAAAGTCAAGAAAAGTTAACCTCGCCGAGAAGTCAAGTTCAACCAGCACAGAGTCAAGATCAGTCCAAGTTGCCAAGTCAAAGTGATTCTCTTAAGTCTTCTAATGTCGCACAGAAAACAGCAGCGTTCTCTCAGATGCATCCACGGACTTTTACAAGGAACAACATGCAGATGAACACCATGAGCTCAGTGAGAGGCGAGGTTAAAGACGAAAGCATCAAGAAGCCCAGCAGCGTCAAAATGCCGGACAAAAAGCTCCAGCAAATCAACGGGTTCCGAAGCCCCATGTACGTGCCTGCAGTGCTCCGTAAGACAGATGAGGAAAATTTGGAGTACAATCAAAGCGACGCAGACGGATACTTTGACCAGCGAACTTCGCATGATACAAGTCTTTATGGAGAGTCGTCGCTGATGTCGGTCAAATCGTTCGATCTGGGCTACTCCACCGAGCTGGTGGGATCTCCTGCTCAAAAAATGACAGCTCCCTACACGCTCAACCGAAGACAATACGAGTACATTCTCCGAGCAGCGCCCACCAGGAAACACTGGCAGCGAGACGAAAGCGTTTTTGCGTGTAGCAACAAAACATGTCACAAGAAATTCAACTTTTTTGAACGAAGACACCATTGTCGGAAGTGTGGCGGTATCTTTTGCAAAGAGCATACTTCACATTACCTCTACATTAATCATCTTGCTCAATTTACCACAGGCGGCAGAGGTACATTATCACGGGTGTGCGACAACTGTATTGAGGAGTACAACGAGTTTATGAAACGCGAGTTTGGTGTGACGTTACATGCGCCAGTATCAAGAGAGACTCTTCCGGAGCGGAGTGGACAAAAAGTTGATTATAGAAAGGAAATTGCCATGTCCAAAATGGTCAATGGTCAAGGTGACGATAAGAAGGTTGGAGAACAATTAGTGGGGTCAGTACCTGCGAACTGGAGCTGGTCATCTTTCTAAGGCTGGTGACTTCTAACAGCTGGTGATTTCTAACAGCTGATTTCTAACAGCTGATTTCTAACAGCTGGTGATTTCTAACAGCTGATTTCTAACAGCTGGTGATTTCTAACAGCTGATTTCTAACAGCTGAATGGAATAGGTTTTTAAGGAGTTCATGGAAAAGTGATAAGAGTCTAGTAAGAGTGAGTGTGAGAGTGGAGAGTCTGGAATAAGAGTGTGAAGAAGTCTGGAGTCTGAACTCTGAGCTCTGAACTCTGAACTCTGAGCTCTGAACTCTGAGCTCTGAACTCTGAACTCTGAGCTCTGAACTCTGAACTCTGAACTCTGAGCTCTGAACTCTGAACTCTGAACTCTGAACTCTGAGTTCATATGGAATCATGCATTATCTCACAACATAATCAGTCCCTAGCTGTGTTGATAATGTGAAGCTCTCGGATACGAATTTACAGACCATTCGATTAGAAATAATCTAATCTACTTCTTCATACAGGATTCTTTCCTGTAAAGAGGAAACTTTCAGTTCCGCGTCAAACATCAGTACCTCAGGTACACTGTAGATTAACAATGGTGTACAGTCCAGAAATGGTGGAATAGTTGAGTGAACTAGTCTCATAGCTTCATTAAGATAAATACTCTATTAGTATAATTGTCCTCAGACTGAGTGGAAGATTCATTAGCACCTTCCATGGTCACGTGAGAAGTACTCTTGTAAGTCTAGTAGCTGGAGGCATCTTGGTATATGTATTTGTCTGATTGGATTTATAAACCTGTACATCCCCCTTTTATATTGGAATGGACCTTCACTCCCCCACTACCGTTTTCGGGCAGGTGTGCACAATAGTTATTGTGACATCTCAATTAGGAGATCAAAGGGCCAACTTGGGACAAGTTTGTTTAGCGCCACGCTTTGATTCTCAACATTTCCATTCACAAACTACCCAAGGAATATATCCTACCAAGTCTTCGGTCACTAAAGAAACCATCACCACAGTACCAAAGTTGGTCCATTTGTGCAGTATCCTTTGTAGGTGGGAGAAGCACCAGCGAGCGTAGTATTATATAAAATGAAGCTTCATATTTCCTTTTCCATCATTCTTGGTGGTGACTTTCACTTAACGGACGTCTTATTTAATGCCCGAAGTCAAGCACGGCTCCAATCGTGCTGGCTGAAGAGCTAGTCGAAGGCTTGACAGAATCTATGACTCTATTCCGTTATATCAACATCTTATGACGTATGGGGAGAGAAACGACCGTGTTATGCAACCTTCAGTGTCCACTTAAAATCGGGCCAAAGCGATTCACTGCAAAATGCAAAGTTGTATAGGAGCAAAACCACTATGGATAACTTCAACAAGCTTTAATCGAAGAATTGGGATCTCCAGGTTGACCATTGCATAAGGATTATGAAGCGTGAGTCTTACGCTTACTATGAGCGAAGGCTCCAAGGCTGAGCTCATAGATGAGCGTGAACTAAGGTCAAGGATTCATAAAGACATCAGAGTCTCATATCAATCTGAGCATCATATCAATCTGAGCATCATATCAATCTGAGCATCATATCAATCTGAGCATCATATCAATCTGAGCATCATATCAATCTGACCCTCACATCAATCTGACCCTCACATCAGCATCATTTCTATGGAAATGGAAAAAGAGAAGGAGCGGGTGTTGAGGGTGAGGCGGTTTTCACTACAGAGGAGATGCTCGAGATTGCTCTGACCTTGGCGCGAATGTATGCAGAAACCTCTGCCTCCGCCCCAAAACGCAATTCAACATTATCTCAAATCATGGCCTCCACTAGTGACTGATTCACAGAAGGTTAATCTTGAGGAATTATTCTATTCATTTTATAACGCAAAGAATGAGTCTCCTGGGGACATAAACGTGGAGTACCCACGGCCCGATCCTCATTGATGTGGCTAACAAGCTTAAGTCTAGGCACATCCCCAATCATATGAGGGAAGTGCTCATCACTCTCCTACCAAAAAAGCCTGGACCAAAAATCTTAAAACACTTCAGGCAAATCTCCCTTACCAATACCAGCCTAAGGATTATCTGCAGGGCAATCAACTCAAGATTGCTCAAGGTCGCAGATACCCTTATAGGCGATTATCAAACCGGTTTCATCCCAGGATGTCAGATCCATCAGAATATCATGTAGATCAAGGAACTTGTGCGGATCTGGAAGGAATCTGAAAGGTATGAACGGGCATGGAAAAAGGACTACATCTACCTCTTCATCCTTAACCATACCAAAGGATGTATCGCAATGGTAGATTTCGGCTTTTGATTCAATTTCACATGACTGAACAGTTTTTAACAAGGGAGGGATCTACTGCTATCTTGAAAATCCTCAAAGCAGTACGCCTGCATTTACATAAACCGGACCAAGAGTAAACCCTTTGCTCTTTGGCGAGGTACAATTCAAGGCAACCCCTTCTCCCCTTTTCTCTTTGTGTTGGCTATTGAACCGTTATTGTATAACCTCAACACTGACAGAGGCTTCGACATTCAACATAAACTCGGTTTCCTGGTGATTGTCAAGGTTAGTCTGATCATTTCATTTTTATTGGTTCCGAAGGAATGGGAGTAGCCACAAGGATGTTGACTCCTCCGTCAGAAATCCTTGTGTCTCCATTCATTCAACTCAAGTTTCCTCAAAAGCTTTATGAGGCTGATAGTTCCCTTCAACATTAATCTGGGATAATACGGTGTTAACAGCTCAAACATCCAGCGGTCAACACATTTCTTCTCAAAGTTCTATTATCGAGAGACTCGCCAATGCCTCAGAAACAGATAAACTCATTAACCTAATATCGGAGATTTTCCGAGTGAGTGTGGAGGTCTACTCTAGGATTGAGCACGGCGGTTTCGGAGTCATTGACATCCAACTACAGTTGGATGGTCTTCGTGCTGGCCTCGCTTTCAACATATTATATGATAAAGACAAGTACTATAAGGTCTTCCGAGAAAATATCTAGATGTCCGTCTATTTATGAAGAACCAGCGAAAAAAGGCCCAAGAGGGTTTATGAATTTGGTGAGCTGTCAACTTATCATCCATAATGAACTCAGAAAATGAGATGATACCTCAGGCCTTCAACATTACCCTGACAAATCAGATCCCTTTAGAGGGACTACACGAGAGTGTGTGCTCTATTACGCAACCAAGTTCTCTCCCCCTACACCCGTGAGTACCCTTCGGTACAAGGGGTACAAGGATGAGGTATTCACTGCTGAATTGTTTAAGGAGCAATAAAACAAAAGTGCTGGCTCCGAAGTTTGTCATGAGCAAGACAATAATAACCTTAGCGGATGATCGTGACTGGGATCTTTTCTGGCGAAACTTCACCATCTCGTCATCATCTCATCACCATCTCATCTTTATCTTGTCCTTACGGCTTCAAGTAGTCGTACTCTGGCGATTGCCTAGAAATGCTACCACTGGTTTTTCCCTTCCGCCAATTCAAGACAAAGTGGTCGCGTTGACCCTATGGAACTGATTGCATTCGTGTTACAACTCATAGCGCACAGTTTCCCCGACGGTGGGTCCCCACAAGTCTTTTTTTTTTTTTTTTTTTTTTTTTTTCACGTCGTGGAACCGTTCTTTTGGATCCACATCATTGGACATGACACCTACTCCACCTTCTCGGTCTGCTACTACATTGTCTAGCGCCTCGTTATCTACTTGCCCAGAACTCTTATCAACAGTGCCTTCGACACAAACTGAACACAGCCAACGAATCGGCACCACTACAACGTCAAAAACCTTGATTTCCTGTCTCCCTCATTACCAACTTATCCCCCACAAATTTGTTCCCACTCCTTTGACGGCCCTTCACTCCAAAAGTTTCAACTTATGTTTTAGTATATATTGATATACAAGGATATGTAAGTTGTACCTTACAAGACCAAAGGGTTTAGACGAGGTGCGAGGTGGGTGAAAACTTTTCACCCACTAGCAACCTGCATATAATCACAGGTCTGCGTATAACATATCCACGAAGTACCGTAACTCCGTGCCTCCTAGGTACTCGTTGACAAAAAGGCCCTTACCGCTGCGGGACTTCAATTACAATGGCCACTCACCAAAAGCTTTGAAGATACCGCGCCCCGCTTCAGAAAATCAACTTCTTCATATTTCCCGACAACTTTCAGGACCTCGTGGAGGCTCAAACCCTGCAGGCTCTCTCTTAGATTAGTAGAGTAGAGAAAATCACAAGGCCTAAGCATACAGCTCAAGGAGATCAAAAGTTGTGGCAGTCTTAAAGCAGTCAAACAAAACAGTTAGGGATTATGGAGAGGAACTTCACAAACAAGGAATTATATCAAACAACTTGTCAGTGTTAGATTCTTTGATGATACGTTGGTACTTTGGTAACTGTTCGTTGATGAAATATTTGGAAATCAGGATGTATGGCGATTCTACGATGGTAGGTGATTTTGGTGACAGTTAGTAGAGTTATCAAATTAACCTGAGAAGTACTACAGAACTTGAGCCATTGCTGCTCTATTTCATGCATTATAATGGACATTACTTGGCCCGGCAGCTTGTGTGCTAGTCTACACTTTACTGTGTCCTACAGTCACTTATGACCCTAGACCAGAGACACTCTACGATAACATACATCCCTATGATAAAACATGGGGAAGTGAAGGAAGAGGGAATTGTATTGATATAAACCCTTTCTGAATCTAGCTCATGGCTAGTGTACATATTAATTCTAGATTACTAAATAGAGATTCCCTTTTATAGACTTGTAAGGTCCAAAATGTGGCAATCACTTGTCACTGCAGCCTAGACTTAGTCATGGCTACTAACTAGTGTGATGTCGGTACTGTATACAGTCTTACTTTGAGAACAAGCTTCCCCTAACACATCCTGTTTCTTTTATTTTATTGTACTGATCTCTTATCTTCTATATCTTTTATATGCAGGAGTTTCCTGGAATTGAATATTTTCTTTTCTTTAATTTTAGTCTTGGGCGACTTGGTGGACTGCATCCAAGAGGAAAGCCAACTCACCATTCCTTATTCTTATACGTGAGAGCTTCTGCCGGAGTAATAGCTTACATCGTGATAGTTAAATATCCAAAAGTTTATGTAATCCTGCATACAACTGGGGAATTCATTACCGAATTAAGAGAAGGGATATTAAGGTTATGGAGGGGGAAAGTGGAAATTTTGTGGGTATAGTTGTGATTGAGGGGTATTGGGATTGAGAGGTATAGTTGAAGAGGTATTGGGATCGAGAGGTATCGGTGGATAGACTGACCTACTCCTTCCTATGTACTGCATATAGTCATTGGTTATATATTCCAACCCCCTTTTTATAAGATGCTCTGATAGGGATTATCTCCATCAATCCAGCAGACTTATTTAAAATATCAGTATCGGGACCAATAAAAATATTCATCACTAGGAAACCAAGTTTATGTTGAATCTCAAGGCCTCTTATATGACAGGTAAGGAAGGTTCAGATTTGTTCCCCAGTGTAGTACGCGTTAATGATTTGTCACTCTTAACAAATTTCCAGCGTGGCTACCAGACTACTTTTGGATTGACTCACGAACAATAAAAAATTCTCTTCCGACTGAAGGTGGTTTTCCTTTTCACTACCACTGCTGAATCAATATGGATCAAGAACCTTATACAGGAGATTGATTTAAATGCAACATTCAACTATTGAATATGCGTCTGGATTGAGCTTTTGAAGATTTCCAAATATCATAGGTAGAACTTATCGGGCACGATTGAAGGGACCAGGCGATTCAAGGGCATGCAGAAGCAAGGGAAGGGTGAAACTGTGACTGTCTTTGACTTTGACTGTCTTTGACTGTCTTTGACTTTGACTGTCTTTGACTGTGACTGTCTTTGACTGTCTTTGACTGTCACTGTCTTTGACTGTGACTGTCTTTGACTGTCTTTGACTGTCACTGTCTTTGACTGTCACTGTCACTTTCCCTGTCACTGTCACTTTCCCTGTCACTGTCACTTTCCCTGTCACTGTCACTTTCCCTGTCACTGTCACTTTCCCTGTCACTGTCACTCTCTCTCAATTGTCAATCGGCGTCAATTCGAAGGATTGGATTTGAGGTTAGATTAATAGTCGCCATGAGAACACCATCAGGCCAAAAGATCATTGCACTGAATCCTGCCCAAGAAGGGTTCAGTTTTTCACTATTCTCACAATGTATTTTAGAGACGACCATAAAACCACATATGCTCTGAGGTGTATTGAGTGGTGTATGATCAGATAAGAGAGATAACAAATTATTGAATCAATACTTATCAGTCAATACTTATCTGTTAGATTCTTTATGATTGTTCAGTACTTCCAACTCTGTTTATTCGTGGATGGATTCTCTCAAAGAGGATCCTTGAGTCTTATATAGAAAAGTGGAAAATGTCGGGAGCCGGTTATCACCGGCGTCCTCGAACTTGATAGATAAGGCGGCCCTATCTCTATTGGGAAATTGGTTGCCCGTTATCGGAGACGTCCTTGAGCAATTTAATAGAGAGATAAGGCGCGCGGTGCCCCGTAAATGCCTTTGGCTCGACGGATCCTCGGAGGTATCTCCAAAGATAGGGGAAAGCATCATTTCTCCTCTGCTTTGTCAGGGTCTAAGGCAATTCCGCGTCTGATCGCACATCGTAGGTGATTTCTATTCCCATGGGTAGTGTGATACTCATGGGGGATCTGACGGAACTCATTAAATTTAATATTAATGAATTAATATTAATAAATGACCAGACATTTACTAAATAATTTTATAGCTAAAGCATTATCGGAGTTCTTCAATGTTAATTTATCTAAAATAAATATACTATCAAAATTACTCAATACTTAAAATTTTATGATTTACATCTGCGATTACCCATTAGATAAATATAAAGGAATAAAATATAAATCAAATCTTTAATTATTACCATACCTTGAGTTATTAATCAAGCCAGTATAACTTAAAGGGTATACAATAAACTGTTAATACTTATATTTTAATATTTATGTCTATATTTAGAAAAGTGTGATAATACAAGTTGCTATAGATTAGTAGTAGAGTAGAGTAGTAGACTATCTCTATATAATGTAAAGAGGTACGCCCCTCCGCTTCATCAGTCCATAAAGAGAACCAAGTAGTCCGGACACTTCAATATCAGTATCCCAGTTAGGAGTAATAGTTATGATGATATCTCTCAAGTAAGTGAAAGATCTTAGTTGTAAATCTAATACGAGCAGTATCTGGTGGGTCATGTTGGTATGTCGTTCCCATGTAACTTGATTAGACTAATGTCCTTTATAATTAGTGATTACCAGTTATTACCTTATTAGGACAATAACTTCATTAGGAAATAAGAGCATTAGCTTTAGCTTCGTTAATAGTACACTATTGTGCCCTATTATGTGCTCCTGCATATAACATGTTCCTCCTTTTTTTTATTTTAGAAATTGTTTATATAAGATAATCTTATTGATATGAAGAAACGGTATAACCAAATGGTTTCTTGATTTAGCCATTTGCTGATTTTTAACGTGTAATAAACATTAACAGATTTTGTGCTTTTTCGCAGAAAAATAGAAACTATGAATACTCCCAGAAACTTCTCAGAAAACAAGTGTGTATAGTATTATAGATATAATCATATATGTAGAACAATTCTATATAATTGTTAAATTCTTTAATAACGTTGGATTTTTTAACTCTGTTTATTCATTGATAGGTGGAGAGGGCAGTTGAAGTAGATTTGGAGGAGCTAGTAGTAATTTGTCATTTCTCAAAAGTCAATTTTCTCAATTCGCACTTTTGTTGAATCTCATTTTTCAATTCTCTTTCCTACTTTTCTCACTCTCATTATGACTTAGCCTTGGCTCCACCTTGAAACTGAGTCATTTATCATTTTAATTGGGGTATTTTTGGATACGAACTATATGCAGTCCCATGAGTTGTAAAGAGGTAAATGTCAGATCCCCCATGGGTAGTGTGATACCCACCCATGGGAGTAAAAATCACCTACGATGTGCGATCAGACGTGGAATTGCCATAAACCTTGCTGAATAGAACAATGGGAACGCTTTCCTATTGTTCGTCCGAGGTTTTTTCCAATGATGGCTGTGCAGAAGGCGATCCCAAGCAGATGAGGCGCATTGTCGACTCAACCTCGGATCTTCCCTGCTTTCTATATAAGACTCCTCATTCTGAGGATTCCATCCACGAATAAACAGAGTTTTGGAAGTGCTAAACAATCATAAAGAATCTAACAGTAAACGTTCTCTCCGCTTGGTACAAGTAACATCTCTTAGTAGTAGAGATAAGAAATTTTTTGGTGGGATGTACGGATTTATCTATATATTTTGTAGATTACCTTATTAGGACAATAACTTCATTAGGCATTAGCTTTAGCTTCGTTAATAGTGTGCATAGTACACTAATGCTATTATTTCTCAATATTAAATATCCCTGTATACTAAACAGTGGTTGAAAAAGTAGGTTAATGGATTCATAGTAATTATAACAAGTTTTATAACGTACAGTTCATATCTTTCAGATTCTTTGATGGTTTGGTACTTTTGTAAGTCTGTTTATTCGTTGATGGATTCCCAAATAATCGTGGGGTTTATATAGACTTGGGTTTGTGCCACGTCCTAAATCCGCTGGTAGTAGGGAGTGGCTGATGTAGTCCACATGTTTGGGTCAATGACGCTAGTTGGGTGATTTATGGGTACCGCACTATCATGGGAACTATCTTTTTATTAAATCTAGCTGTACCAAATAGGAATAAAAATATGGGCCACCGTTACGATACACAAAAAAGTTATAATATAAAATAAACTATTATATTGAGTATTTACTTACGCTATAAACGAAAGTGGAGGGGGTCTAGAGGAAGTTATTTGTGAGCTGATTGAAATAGGCTTCAAAATTAAGGAATAAATAACCTAATAAGAAAAATAAAATATCCCGATGCTAGGCGGCTAATATAATGGGAAAATATGCCATAGGTGGGGAGAAATGACCTAAAAATAGGTTTTCTTTTTTGATGGATATTTATGAGATATTGCTTTTATTAAATGTATATTTTACTAAAATAAATTAGTATTAATAATACCGCACGGGAACGTGGGGTAGATTATAATGTCTATCTGAGATCTGAGATCTCAATTCTCACTTTCAATTCTCAGATTTCGGAAACCTTGTTACCACTTTTACTTCCTCTAAATCACCAAGTTTGAATATCTTCACACCCAAAAAAGAGTTGCCTCTAAATAAGGTCCTCCAGTATTCTCACTAAGCCATTCATCGGTAGTAGCGACGGGCGGTGTGTACAAAGGGCAGGGACGTAATCAACGCAAGTTAATGACTTACGCTTACTAGGAATTCCGCGTTCAAAAGCAATAATTTCAATGCTTTATCCCCATCACGACGGAGCTTACAGATTTCCCAAACCTCTCGGCTAAGGTCAACTCGTTGCCTCCGTCAGTGTAGCGCGCGTGCGGCCCAGAACGTCTAAGGGCATCACAGACCTGTTATTGCCTCAAACTTCATATGATTTTTAATCAATAGTCCCTTTAAGAAGTTCCTTCAGCAAAAGCTAAAGACCCTATTTAAAGGTTAAGGTCTCGTTCGTTATCCCAATTAAGCAGACAAATAACTCCACCAACTAAGAACGGCCATGCACCACCACCCACAAAATCAAGAAAGAGCTCTCAATCTGTCAATCCTTATTGTGTCTGGACCTGGTGAGATTTCCCGTGTTGAGTCAAATTAAGCAGCAGGCTCCACTCCTGGTGGTGCCCTTCCGTCAATTCCTTTAAGTTTCAGCCTTGCGACCATACTCCCCAGAACCCAAAAACTTTGATTTCTCGTAAGGTGCCGAGTGCGTCAAAATATTGATCAACAGTAAATTTTCACTTTCACTGGAAAACACTTATTTTAATCTCCAGTAATCACTAGTCATTGTTAAGAAAAGATATCATGTCGCAAACCCAATTTTATATGACTTACATTCCTCTTTTCATCCATGAATGAATATTATACTAAACGTAAAGTCTAGTATACGGATTCCTTAGTTAGGTTATAGACTCACTAATTACTTCGGTAACTAAAGGATTTAGTATTTTATCTTGACATGCTTCTTACCTTTCTTAAACACTCCATCTGATACCTGTGTATGATATTTGTAATTCTTCTGCTCTAACCTTATTTCTTTGATTCCTTAACCAGATATCCTCTCGACATTTTTTGAATGTGCAAAGAGTTCTGCTTCATGCAATAATCTTTTAGAATTTGGATGCATGTCATTGGTATATACAGATATAGTGGTAATGTAGTGGTAATAGTGGTAGTGTAGTGGTAATAGTGGTAGTGTAGTGGTAGTGTGGTAGTAGTGGTAGTAGTGTAGTGGCAAGCGCGAGTCACGTGACGCCTCACTTTTCTTCGTTCCTCCACGTCACTCAACACCAACATGTCCCAAGTCCTGATCCAGAACATCCTCGGAGTCAAGCTTGCTACTATTAAGCAGCTCCTCCGCGTGATCATCTTTATTCTGATCGCAGGAGCGGCCATTTCGTCTCGGCTCTTCTCGGTGATCCGGTTCGAGTCAATTATCCATGAATTCGACCCCTGGTTCAACTTCCGTGCCACCAGGTACTTGGTTAATAACTCGTATTATGAATTTTTAAATTGGTTTGATGATAGAACTTGGTACCCTTTAGGAAGGGTTACTGGAGGTACTTTGTATCCTGGACTTATGGTTACTTCTGGAGTAATTTGGCATACCTTGAGGGAATGGTTGGCGCTTCCTATTGATATTCGGAATGTGTGTGTTTTGCTTGCCCCTGCTTTTTCTAGTATTACTGCCATTTTCTCCTACCTCCTTGCCTCTGAAATGAAGGATCCCAATGCTGGCCTTTTGGCCGCCATTTTCATGGGTATTGCGCCGGGATATATCCTGCGTTCTGTGGCTGGAAGTTATGATAATGAAGCTATTGCCATTACTTTGCTTATGGCCACTTTTTACCTTTGGATCAAGTCCATGAAGCTTGGCAGTGTGTTTTATGGCTCTTTGACTGCTTTATCATACTTTTACATGGTATCTGCTTGGGGTGGTTATGTTTTCATTACTAACTTGATCCCTTTGCATGTGTTTGTGCTTATTTTGATGGGTAGGTACTCCCCCCGCTTGTACACCGCTTATACCACTTGGTACGCTTTGGGTACTTTGGCTTCTATGCAGATTCCCTTTGTGGGCTTCTTGCCTATCCGCTCCAATGACCATATGGCCGCCTTGGGAGTTTTTGGTTTGTTGCAATTGGTTGCTTTTGGTGCTTACGTGCGGTCTTCCGTGCCTGATGCTCAGTTCAAGTCCTTCTTCACCGTGTCTGTGCTCTTAACTGTAGCTCTTGGAATCGCCGGTCTTTTCATTTTGACCGCCGCTGGCTGGATTGCTCCATGGACTGGTCGTTTCTACTCCTTATGGGACACAAACTACGCAAAGATCCATATCCCTATCATTGCCTCGGTTTCAGAGCACCAACCCACTACATGGCCTGCATTTTTCTTCGACAATAGCTTCTTGGTGTGGTTGTTTCCTGCTGGCTTATACTTTTGTTTCCGCGACTTGAAGGATGAGCACCTCTTCATCATCATCTACGGACTTCTCGCCACCTACTTTGCTGGTGTCATGGTTCGTTTGATGTTGACGCTCACTCCGGTCATCTGTGTCTCGGCAGCCATTGCCTTGTCCAAGCTCTTTGACTGCTACATGAACTTTGTAGACTTGTTCGAACAAAAGGAGAAGAATACCAAATCTGACGAAAAGTCTGACAAGTCCACCAAGTCCACCAAGTCCACTTTTCCCGTGCTCCAGATCTTGACCAAGGCCATTGTGTTGTTATCGTTCATCTACTACCTCTACCTCTTTGTGTTGCACTGTACGTGGGTCACATCCAATGCATACTCGTCTCCTTCCGTTGTGTTGGCCTCCAGAAATCCCGATGGATCGCAAAGCATTATTGACGACTACAGAGAGGCATACTACTGGTTGAGAATGAACACTCCTGAGGATGCCAAAGTCATGGCATGGTGGGACTACGGATACCAGATTGGTGGAATGGCCGACAGAACCACCCTTGTGGACAACAACACGTGGAATAACACGCACATTGCTACAGTGGGCAAAGCCATGGCAGCCGGAGAAGAAATGTCTTACGAGATCTTGAAGAAGCACGACGTCGACTATGTGTTGATCATTTTCGGCGGTGTTTTGGGCTACACCGGAGACGATATCAACAAGTTCTTGTGGATGGTACGTATTTCCGAGGGAATCTGGCCCGAAGTGATCCACGAGAGAGACTATTTCAGCGACCGTGGAGAGTATAAGATGGACGCGGATGCATCCGAGACCATGCAAAACTCTTTGATGTACAAGATGTCGTACTATGGGTTTACAGACTTGTTCCAAGGCAATGATGGAATAGACCGCGTGCGCAACCAGAAGATTCCTGCGTCACGGAAGATCACGCTTGATGCTGTGGAAGAAGCTTTTACTTCGCAGAACTGGATTGTCAGAATCTACAAGGTGAAGGATCTTGACAACCTTGGAAGAAACATTCTGTCTGCGGGAGCATTTGACCGGCAACGGGATACGACTCAACAAACCAAGAGAAAGAGGCTGGCCAAGAAGCCGACCTTGGGTTTGAGAGTATAGGATAAAATCCAGGAAATCGCAAGAAATATTGAAAATTCCTGAAATATCGAAAGTGTCCTGCACAATGATCAATGTCAATTCTGTCTACCAAATAACAATGATTTGCCTGAGCTTCAAGGTATAAATTATACCCTTCTGGTATGATTCCACGAACTTGGTCGGAAGTTGAGTAGTTACTCATTTGATTAGTATTTGTAGTTTTTGGAGGTTTAATCATGCCCAAGAAATATACACGGTGAATAATGAAGCTGAGAATCAAACCCGTACATCCCTATACTAAAAGTGGCTTCTTTCTACTACTAGTGCTACTCACCAGAGTGATAATACTCAGTATAGAGCAGTACTAAAGAGGGAGTACTCCTGTACCTTATCCTTACACCATTCCTAAAGCATTGGATCACTTCAACAGAATTTGACCTGTAGATAAGAATCGTTGCCGTGTATGAGTATCCATTGACAATGGAAGATACCGTGATTCAAAAATCTGAGACTTCCATGGATGGACCTAACAGTGCATTTCTCGGTAGCCGTGTTGGGGAGCAACATGACACATGAGTTGATTTGTTAATTGTATTCAGATATTCTTGTTAATCCATTGGTCCTGCATGGTAGCAAAAACAGATAATAGGATTGTGATTGGTAGATGGTCTATAAGAGCTCATTCCATCTGGTAATATGCTGGTTATTATAGCCTTCGTTGTATTTGTGCCTCCTTGAACAAGATGTCCTGATATTGTGGAGGATAATCCAATGGGTAAGGTTCCCAACCACTTAAAAACCATTGGAGTAGCCATAGTAGACTGTAGTACAATAGTACAGTAGTATTGTAGTAGACTGACTAGATTGTAGTAGACTGATTAGATTGTAGCCAATGCTGTGCTGACGGAAACGTTGTACGTGCATTTCTTACCCCCAAGAAGTTCTTCAAGAGAAGTCCCTTCCAAGTGCGTCACCAACATTTTTCTGGAAGAGCAAAGCAAAGCCAAGGAAGAGCTTAATAGTGTACCAAAGCTTCGGAGGCACTTTTAGCATTTCGAAAGACTAGAATTGAGGCTTTTGAATTGACCATTATGAGGATATCTGAGGGATTTGACCGAAAGAGATAAACTGAATAAACTGAATAAACTGAATAAACTGAATAAACTGAATAAACTGTAGTATTCTAGTAACTTCTGACTTTCATTGATAAGCTCATAAATTATTGGGAATGCGCTGCTTATATATTTTTCGCACCCCGCACCCCTGCATAAAGTGGTGGCTGCAAATAAACAGGGCGGGGCTAACTTGTCTATATAAGGGCCGCCCCCTGCGGATATTTTCCCAACCAAATTTTTAATCTTAACAAGTACTTTTATAAGGGCTTTAATATTTGGAAGTACGGAGCAACTAGGTGAGTGGGTTGGGGACACTATGGACTAAGAGAATACCTTGACCAACAAGATCCTTCTTTATGCCTTGAATATTTAATATGGTGTCCTTAGGTATATTGAACTTTTGATAGTTGCCTGGAAGATCGGTAGTATCAGGTCCTTCATGAATTATCATACAAAGACCTAAATGCTTATATCAATACACCATCAAGCAAAGACAAGACTAGAACAAGACTAGAAGGGGAAGACTAGAAGGGGAAGACTAGAAGGGGAAGACTAGAAGAAAGACTAGAAGAAAGACTAGAAGGGGAAGACTAGAAGAAAGACTAGAAGGGAAAGACTAGAAGAAAGACTAGAAGAAAGACTAGAAGAAAGACTAGAAGAAAGACTAGAAGAAAGACTAGAAGAAAGACTAGAAGGGAAAACTACATGACTACAAAAGGGAAGACTACATGACTAGAAATGTACGGATTAACCGTTTATGAGCTTCTGGGCCATTGGAATGATCCCTAGTCTAGTTGACAAAAGAAGGTAGTATGGCTCTCGCTTACACCTAATATTGGATCCATTAAGCAACAACTAATTTTTTTTTTAAATCCTAACCCCAGTCCATGTTGTACAGGAAAGCCAAGGTACTTGAAATCAGCCTCATATACTTTCGGGAATCACAATCTTGGACAGTTAAAGGATTTTTTGGTTTACGCTGGAGCTTCAGGCGGTCTAAAACTTCAAGGATGCACCAGATCCATACTTCACATCATCAGAAAAACACTCAGCTTCACCTTGAAGCCGAGCTTGTCCCACTCAAAACCTCTTAACTAACTTTCAAGGAAGTATTGGTTAAAACTGAGCGAAATGGATTGCCTTAAGACTTGGTGTTTGTCCTGCAGCAGACATACAGCGGGAATTGTCATGATATTGCTAGCTTATCAGCATGGAATAAAGTCACGTGATTCTAACCTCGTGAGCTTCCAGATTGACTTCTAAATCATGAAGACTTCCAAGGATCTATGTGCAGGTCTACAGCTTTGCTTGTCGTTGCCGTTGCCGTTGCCGTTGCATCGTGCATCAAGTGCTTGGCTATGTTACAACAATTGTATGTGCTATGGGAAATCCAGACTCGGATATTCCAAACTTAATCATGTTCATTGAATATTAACTCATTGAAACAAAGCTGCTGCCTGCAGACAAACAATCCCATTTTATCCTCCATGATCAAGTCATCTAACATGGTTTATATGAACATGCTTAAAACCTTAGAACTTGGAGATACGGACTAGTTGAATATAGTCTAGTCTTGGTCTCTGGTCTAGAGTCCTAGTCTCTTAGCACCTTGTCTTGTCTCTGCTCTCGTCTCTGGTCTTCTTTAAAGTCGTGGTTATTCATAGTCATCTTTATGCCTCTTTGAAACTTCCAAAATAATAGCCTTTCCAAATTGAATCAGTTAGATTCTTCAAGGTTTGGTGGATCTGGAGATAATTCAGAATTAAGAACCTGTACACCTCAGTACTCGTACTTCAAGTGTCTAACCTATATCAATTATATCTATTTTCAATAGGATAGAACTGCTTGGCCTGAGATACTAGTGTAAAAAGCGGAGACGGACTTTTGCTTTGTTATACATGAGCTGCATGTAACATCTTTTGCATAAGAGAGCCTGCATGTAACATCTTTTGCGTAAGAGGGCCGGCATATAACACCTTCTCCGCAATATTTAAGTCATGATTTCCCTCTTTTTTAAACTTCCCTGACTTTTCTGTTCATCATGCCGGCACTTTTCGACCTCATGGGTCACCTCGTCTTTTACCGCAAATACCACATGAGCCATACTAACGTCGCCATCCATTTGGTTTGTATCCCCATGATCTTGCTCTCTGCAATTAGCATGTCCATTGGAACTGTCATCACTGACACTTATCCTGCTGCCACGCTTGGTTCCGTCGCCGCCTGGGCATATGGAATTTATTATGTGTTGTTGAAGTGGCAATTGGGGCTTCCTGCTTTCTTGTTTTTGACCGCTTATGCTCATATTCAGCGCAATTTTTATAATTCCTTGCCATTCTCCTCCTCGGTCCTCACGAAATCTCTGTATGTGCAGATTGCGGCTGCCATCCATGTTAGTTGCTGGTTGGCTCAGTTTTATGGCCATGCTTTTCACGAGAAGAGAGCCCCTGCATTATTCGACAATTTGCTCCAAGCTTTGGTCTTGGCGCCTTTTTTCGTGGTGTTTGAAGTGGCTTTTTGGTTAGGCTACCAGCTTGATATCAAGACTGAGATGGACAATAAAGCTGGAAAAGAGCGCTTGAAGATGATTCAACAGGAAAAACAAAAATCCAGATAAATCTCCATCATTACTTTTCTTCAGAAATTGTCAACACTTAGCTCTCACCTCTCACTGTTTCCTCTCTGCTTGGTACTTGTTGTAATTCTGCAACACTTCCTCCTCATAGAGTGATGTTCCCGTCACTTGGTTCCCGATAGTGAGCCATCCAGGACGGATATTGTTGTCGCGGCCAAATATCTCAAGCTTCCGTGCATCTTTCCCCACCAACCTCTCCACAATGCCATAGAGCTCGTCTGGTTTGCGCAGAGTTTCTCTTGTTCCACTGACAATAAAGTCAATGTCGATTTTCTTGTTGAGCCAGATGGGGTTGCCCTTCACCCCCACAATCAAGTGCTCCTTGGAGTGGTTGAACCAGTGACCCGTGCGGCCGGTGACAATGGTTCTACGTAATTGGTTCAATTTAATCCAGATCATTTCATCGGAAATAGTGTATCCCCATTGCGCCAAGGCCTTGCGGCCTATTTCAATGGAACGCCCGGTCACCCAAAGCATCAAGATGCCTTCATCCTGGAGCTCTCTCATGGGAAGCGAGAGAAGCTCAGAGTCTTTGCATGTGCCATATGGCAAAGACATGTGGATATCCCAAGCCGGGTCGGAGATAATGGCGGCAAATTTGCCTAGAATATTAAAGGGGAGGTAGCGGACATCACAGTTGATCCATTGAGGTGGGAGCGGCTTCTTAGCGATTGTATCGTAGCATTCCCCAACCGTATAGTCCAATGCTAGCAATGGTGCAGACTCCTCTTGCGATGCAGCTTGCGATGGGTTGAGTGTGTAGAAGTGCAAATAGCGACAATTCTTGAGCTTGTGGCATGTGTCCAAGTAGGAACAGTTGCCAAGGTACTGATCAGTGTGGGAGGTCAAGAGCGGCAAGAAATGGATCTTGGACTTAACGCACGACAAAATCTCCTTGTTGATGAGGGACTTGCACGAAGTAATTACCTTGTGAATCTTCGTATTTGGAGGAAGTTCGTTGGAACCTTGGCCGAGAGTTTTGGAGCTCAAGCACAACTTGGCAAGTGTTTGGTTGTGCACTGCCGACTCACACACCTCAAAGAACGGCTTTTGGGTTGATTGGAGCTTGGCGCGTTGCTTTGCAAGCTGTTCCATTGCCGTGGGCTTGCTGATATTATCGTTGAGTCTGTCAAGATCGAAATCAAAACCGTTTTCTTCTTCCGTGTCCACACGAGACGTGGTGTATAAATCCGACTTCAAAATTGCCATCAACGCGGCCTGCACGGGCTCCTTCAGCGAGGTGTTGGAGAATTTGACGTCGATAGCTGTGGAATTTCCTGGAGCATCTGAATTCCTAAGTCGATTGTACAAAATATCGAGATTTGCCTTTTTGATCCAAGTGAGTCTTCTGACGCCATCGGTACTAAACTCAAGCGCATTTGCCGAAACCATGTTAAACTCCTCAAGGTACTTTGAAAACAGCTTTAGAGTTTCTGCTCTAGAATCCCTTTTTTCGGGGTATTGGAGCTGGTAAAAGACTCGAATGGTTTCTAAGTTTCCTCGGTAAGGGTCATCAAGGAGGCGTCCTTTGAATTGGCATAGGAAGTCGAGGAGGTCGCCGAAACGACGTTTTGTTTCTGGGAAACTCATGAACTGAAGCTTAAAAGCTGATATTCTTAAATATAAATAGTGAGTATTTCTTTGAGCTTAAGAACCTGCTAACCTGCTTAAATTGGAATTGAAATTCTCAGGTATTCCTTAATTCTAAAAGTAGAAACTTATAAACGATTATGGGAGGGGATGAGTAAAAATAATAGCGCCTTAAAAAGACCGGGAATGCGCCCCCTTTTATATTCCTCAAAGCATCCCTTACAGCATTGGGTGCGGGATTTTTTCTGTTTGCATGGCTGCAAATGCAGCGCGCGTGTCAGAGATATGAAACATTCTTTTGGGCCACCAGCTGACTGCACACCTCAGCACCTTCTTAGATGTACACGTTGTTCTGTACATTTTGATTAGAACCCAAAGGGATTATCTGCAGTAGCCGCTTGTAAATTAGCTCTTTTTCCGGTATGCTGGTTTTGTAATGCAGGTCCATTTCCAAATCCGAGTCCTGTAGGTTGCGATACTAGAGGCTGATTTCCAAATCCTTCAAATTGCTGTTGTGCAAAGGGTTGTGCAAGGGGTTGTCCGGGTTGTGCAAAGGGTTGTGCAAGGGGTTGTCCGGGTTGTGCAAAGGGTTGTCCGGGTTGTGCAAAGGGTTGTCCAAAGGATTGTCCAGGTTGTCCAGGTTGTCCAAAGGGTTGTCCAAAAGATGTATTAGACAATGGTTGGATGGATGCGTTCTGCATCATATTGTTCAACTGGTTCATTTCCATCTGGTTGTTGAATTGGGAAGATGTTTGAGGAAGTCCTCCAAAAGAAGTCTGAGGCATCATTCCTCCTGTTACTTGATTTCCAAAAGAAGTCTGGGGCATACCACCAGTTACTTGGTTTCCAAAAGAAGTCTGGGGCATCATTCCCGTTACTTGGTTTCCAAAAGATGTCTGAGGCATACCACCAGTTACTTGGTTTCCAAAAGATGTCTGAGGCATCATTCCTCCTGTGATTTGCTTTCCAAAGGTAGACTGTGGAACAAATGCATTCGCTATTCCTCCAGTTCTTTGACCTGTCATTTGTGATATAACAGCCGTATTTTGACCTCCAGTTACTTGACCTGTCATTTGTGATATAACTCCCGTATTATTTTGCCCAAAAGAGGTCAGTGGCATCGTTGCTGAGGTTCCTGGCTGGAGAGGAACAAATGATGGTGTATAAGGCTTGGGTTGCATTGGAACATATAGCGAAGTGGATTGCAGGTTCAAAGTTGGGAACGAAGTCTGCGCCATTGGAATCGTGGTCATTCCCGGTTGAAGCTGCACTATGCCAAAAGTGGTTTGCGGCATGAGCCCCGAAGTCACTTGAATAGGTATAAAGCCTGTTGGCTGTGCCGGAATAGGAACAAATCCCGTAGGCTGTACAGGAATTAACCCTCCTGTGGGAACGGGAACGAGTGATCCAGTTTTTGTGGCGCCCAAGCCCGTCTGTGCAGCCGTAATCTCTGTAAATTGCTTCTCCTTCAGTTGATTGGTTGACGTTGGCTGAGTAGTTTCTTCTGGCTTCGCAGGAGTCAATGGTGGTGCTGCAGGAGCTGTCACCACACTATGTGATTTGCCATCCAAAGGCTCAATGTCCACAAGATCCTGCAAAGACCCTGTGAATTGAGGCTTGGGCGCTTCGTTGCTTCTCAGTGCAGGCTTGATGGCCCACGCATCGTCTTCGTTCTTGGGAGGATCCTTGACAGGCACTGGTAATGCATTAGCAGTAACCTTTGACAATTCCGTGGTGCTGTTGTTTTTCAATGCACCCGTTGGCTCCGTGAAAAGACCTCCTGTGGGAGTGTCGGAAGAAACGGGCTTCTCCCGCTGGAACTTCTGGTCCAAGTGTTTCATCACACGCAAAATGTCGCCTTCTCTCAAGCCCAACGACCGTAAAAGCGAAGGCGTGATATCTTCCAAAATGGTGTCGTCCATCTGCTCTTTGCTGAAATTGACCGAGTAGCGCTGGCAATTTCCAATATCCACGCCGCAAGAAAGAAAAAAGTCGAACCAATCATAATCAGGCTCAGAAGGCGGAATAGGCATGGTTTTGGTTCTGTCGGTTTTCTCGGTCAGCAAATCGTTGATTACTGCCGTGGCCGATTTGGTAGGACTCTTTGCGGCCCGTGCCCGTTCTCTCTTGGCCGATTGCCGGGCCAATTCTTCTTTGTACTTTTCAAGCAGGACATCTGCCACTCTCTCCACGTACTCTAAGTCTTCCACCGATAATTTGGTAGCCTGCACGGCGATCTTGACACCATTTGTCTTATGCAAGTGCACCTTGCCCTCCTTGAAGCCCAAAAACTCGGCCTCCACCTTAAACGAGCCCGAGCTATCTATCCATGTACGGATTCGGTGGAAGTTGGGCATGTTTTGTTCAGGCTTGGCCGAAGCTTCAACACGCTTTTTACGGTCGGACTCTCGGATCTTATCCCGGTCGTCTCTATCACGGATCCTGGCAGCCTTTGACGCCTCCACCACACGTCCTTTCAGTGGAGAAGCTTTCCTTGATTTTCTTCTTTCAACACCATCTGTCAATTTGTCTAAATTGGTGGTTGCAATTATTTCGATGTAGGTGGAAGGAATAACCCCCTGGCGGCCATCGGAAACACGTTCACAAAGCCACCATTCCTTGGACTTTTTCAGGTCAATAATGTACACCTCATCGGATTCTTTACACAGCAACTCATCGCTGGACTGCGCCTTGAAATCAAAAAGTAACACCCCCACACGCTTGTTGAACTCAGAAGTCATGGTCAGTGCAGCACGGGCCACCTCTTTCAATCCACGTGCTTCTTCTGCACCTTTTAAATCGCCCAAAACGGCAACAATGGCCTCTGCCACATCCTTAGTGCCTGCATGCAACTCAAGCGAAGCCGCAGGGTTCTTGAAATCAAAGAACACGTGCTTTTTTTCATGATTGTAGTTGATCAAATCGCGTATGCGCCAATTGTTATCAAGAGACGATGCCGATTTCAACAGAAGTTTCTTGGCATTGCTTGAATTGGGTTTGAGAATGATGAGCCCATTTCCAATGGCCAAAACCACGGGACGTTTCTTGCGTCCATCGACTTCATCAATATACCAGCGGAAATACTCGCCATCAAAGCCATGTTCGGGACTGGCGTTATCATTTGCACTCTGAGAAGTGGGAGCCACATCCTCTTCTTGTTCTTGTTCTTGGGCGTGGGCGGAGTTTGCCGTTACGAGCCCTGGCATTGTTTCAGATCTAGGCGCGGATGATACTTTTTGCGTTCCCGGCCTTGATGGCATGGGTGGAGGCGCCTCATCCTCACTTTCCACGTCGCCACTTCCATTTTCGTATCCATCACTTGCATCCACAAATTTTTCACCATTCAAATCGTAGGGTTGGGTTTGCTTCTCTGCAGAAGAAGACTTATTAGGAAGGGTTTGATTTTGTTGATTCAGACCCATACTTCCGGAAGCATGAACTGAATCCAAATTTTGGGTATGATTTTGGCTCTGGCCCCCCTTCACCTCAATATAATTGGACGGAATAAACCCATACTCCGTGCGGTTCCCAGCCAATATCCAATCAGGATCATTCATATCATAAATATCAAATTCTGCGCCCTCCTTAAACGAAAGCTCCTCCTCGGTTTGCTTATCGTAATCATATAAGGTAGTGCAACGGGCTAAAACAGGTGCTTTTTCAAGGTAATTGGAAGGAACCAATCCCATGGGCTCCTCAACATCCTGGCCGGCAATAGGCAAGGCCCTTTTTTTAACGGTCCACCAATCATCCACATCGGATATTTCTAATATATAGAGCAAGTCGCCGGCGGTTAAGGATAGCTCCTCGGGCGTACTAGCCTTATAGTCATATATGGCTGTATAGACGCCTTTGTAGAGAGAAGCCATTGTGGGTATAATAGGAGAAAATGAGAGAGAGAGAGAGAGCGAGACGTCACCTTACTCTCGGGACCCGCGCACGACCCCCGTACACCATCATAAACTTTTACCGACCCTACACTTTTACCTTGTATACAAGTAGGGCCTATATACGAAAAAGACAAGGCAATGAACAGATTGGAGAATGGCCATTGGTTACTTTCATATGGCACTGCAGGTAATCCCTTGTGTGTAAACGAGGTTATGAAAAAGAGACTTGATAATCTTACCTCATGTTGTAGAGCTCTTGTAAATTGCTTTCTGATGGCCTTCATTGAAATTGAGGCAAATATGATGTGATATTTGACATCTCCTTCTGATGTGATATTTGACATCTCCTTCTGATGTGATATTTGACATCTCCTTCTGATGTGATATTTCTGATTTCCTTATCATTGACATTTTCTTATCGCCATATGATGTGATATTTCCTCGTTTCCTTCCTATCACCTCTTCTCATACTTTCTGATCTTCTTATGATCTGATCACCTTATCATTGAAATTTCCTGTCTCCTTATGATCTCTGACAGTTCCTCATTTTCTAACACCTTGACCTATCTCTAATATTTCCTGATGTCATCATCAGCATTCCACCCTTCCTGCTGATCTCCTGATCATGCCATTTCTCATTCTTCTCATCATTACTCCCCATCTCTTAGTACTGATTAACCACATCTTTTTCTAGTTCACCCTCGTCAAAGGCTCTCCCCCCAGTAACACCGCATCTATGTTCTTCAACGCAGTCACTGCAGTATAGTCAAAGTTCTCCACTGTTGATGCACCTATATGAGGCGTTAATATCACGTCCTGACGGTTAAATAAACCCTCGTGGATCTTGGGTTCCTTTTCAAACACATCCAATCCTGCAAACACAACCTTGCCTGTATTCAAACCATCCACCAATGCCTGCTCATCAATAATTGGTCCTCTTCCAATGTTGATGATACGGATAGGCTTCTCAAACTTATCAATGAGTTTCGCATCGATAAGGTACCTGGTTTGGCTGGTCAAAGGACATGAAACCACTACCAAGTCGGCAAATGAACAGGTCAGCGCAAGATTGTCATGATATGTGGTTTTATAGCCTAAATCCTGCTCTTCTTCAGCACTTAATCGGGTGCGTTTCACATAATGGATATTCATGCCTATGGCACTCAACCGGGCACCAATGGTCTGGCCAATGTTGCCGAACCCAACAATCACCACATTATGCCCACTTGGACTGAGACACGGCCGTCCTGCAATAATTTCTCCAAAAGAGTAGGATCTTGTGGAAGTGGCATCCAAAATTGCTCTACCTTGACTAGCGTCAAATGGAGCATCTTGCAACTTGGCGCGTAAGTTCACCGTATGGTTTATGGAGGGCGTCATGTTTGCAAGCGAAATGCCAAAATTTCTAAATGCTGCTAAAGTATTAAAAAGGACCAAATCGGCAACAGGGCCCGCGGCTCCGTTGGACGGCACATTAGTCAAGGCAATTCCCCGCTTGGCCATGGCTTCACCATCGTAAGAATCGTGACCAACGGAACAAATGGCCACGATTTTCAATTGGTCTCCTGCACTGGCCACAAGCTCATCCCGGAACCCTCCGACCAACACAAATCCCAACCACGCGCCATAGATGGCTTCCACGTCATGGAACTTCGTTTGAAGATCACGTGCCACGTCCTCTTTGGTAGAAGGCAACGTGTACTTGATACACTCGTACTTCTGCAGGAACTCCTTGTATTCAGGAAGGTTTTCGTTGAGGTCGCCGATGAAGAGTACTTTGGGTTTCATGGTTTGATGGGTAGTAGAGTATTTTCAGCCGTTCGCAGTGCGTGTTCATAGTTTGCCACATACACCCGTACACGTCAAATTTTTTTTTTTTTTTTTAAAAAAAAAAAAAAAAAAAAAAAAGAAAAAACGTGGGGTACAGGCCGCAGGTTTTTGCAGCCATAAGTCAATCGATGAACACCACATGCAAATCAATATCAGGGAACTTGGGCGATATATGCTTTAGACATTTGACACAAACTCTAAACCAATCAAAATGCAACCCTTTGAAAGGCATCAGAAAAGTGACGGCCAGTGCCAAGCACAAATGCTGGAGAAATTGTGGTTATTGTCTTTATTCAAAAAGAAAGTGATTTTTAATTAACAGCGGGAGGCGTCCTTATATACCCAAGCATGCAAGACGATGTATAATTTGCCACCCTAATACATGCGTATGCATGCTTACAGCGGTTGTACAAAAGCGCAATATTACCCCACACAAGGGGGTGGCGAATTAAGCCATTAAGCTCCGAGAAGCGGTCTATAAAAAGGCCACTTCCCCCATAATTTCGTGGACTCAACAAAAATTGTGACTGGCGCACTTACCTAATAAAGACTTCCAGTTACCACGTCCAATACTAATGATGGCCTAACGAGTCCAACCAATAAAGATCTGAAGATTATATTGTTGGATACAATGAAATTATTTGTTTTTGAGTTAGTTAAAAATTGCAAAATTAGGGATGTGAGATTATTACCACCAAATTATGTCAATGAGGGTTTCTACAAGACTATGTCTGGAGGATTTAAGATTGAAGATTGAAGATTGAAGATTGATGATTGAAGATTGAAGATTGATGATTGAAGATTGAAGATTGATGATTGAAGATTGAAGATTGATGATTGATGATTGAAGAGTGAAGAGTGAAGAGTGAAGAGTGAAGAGTGAAGAGTGAAGAGTGAAGAGTGAAGAGTGAAGAGTGAAGAGTGAAGATTGAAGAGTGAAGAATTTACATTTGTTTTTAAGGATCTTATCTTTCGCACCCGCGCTTCCCCATTCAAGTGCGGCTTCTTTTCGCAGTATTAATCAAAAGTCTGTGATTGGCCTGCAATAAGAATGAGTCACCTGATGCGCAAGGTAAAAAAAGATCAAACCGACGCAACAGGGCCGAAAAAATCTATTCCTCCTCCAGCACAATGAAGTTGACCAAATACGGAGCCAGGACTTTTTCAAGCACGGCATGTTCACTTCAAAAAAAATTGAACAAATATTCGTCCATTGTCACGCAAGACATGTCGCAGGGTGCGTCGCAGGCCATGCTCTACGCAACGGGTTTCACCGATGACGACTTTTCCAAGGCTCAGATCGGCGTGGGGTCAGTGTGGTGGACTGGAAACCCCTGCAATATGCATTTGATGGACTTAAACAACGCATGTACGAAATCTGTGAACGAGTCTGGTTTGAAGGGTATGCAGTTCAACTCCATTGGTGTTTCCGATGGTATCACCAACGGAACTGAGGGCATGAAGTATTCGTTGCAATCGCGTGAAATCATTGCCGATTCTTTCGAGTCTATGATCATGGCCCAGATGTACGATGGTTCCGTGGCTATTCCCTCCTGTGACAAGAACATGCCTGGTGTTCTTATGGCCATGGCCAGACACAACAGACCTTCGCTTATGGTGTACGGAGGAACCATTCTTCCCGGATCGCCATCCTGTGGCACATCACCCGAGATCCCCAAGAAGATTGATCTAATTAATGCTTTCCAGTCATACGGCCAGCTCTTATCTAAACAGATTACCAACGAGCAGCGTTTGGACGTGGTTAGAAATGCGTGCCCTGGCCCTGGTGCTTGTGGTGGTATGTACACCGCAAACACCATGGCTTCTGCTGCAGAGGTCATGGGTATGACGTTGCCATACTCTTCGTCTCAACCCGCAGTTTCCAAGGAAAAGGCCGCAGAGTGTGCTTCTGTGGGTAAGGCCATCAAGAACTTGTTGAAGTTGGACTTGAAACCCAGGGACATCATGACCAAGAAGTCTTTTGAAAACGCCATCACCTACATCATTGCCACCGGAGGATCCACCAACGCCGTCTTGCACATCATTGCCATTGCGTCGTCTGTGGGCATCAAAATCACCGTGGATGATTTCCAAAGAATCTCCGACAGCACGCCGCTCTTGGCGGACTTCAAGCCTTCTGGTAAGTACGTTATGGCAGACTTGCAATACGTGGGTGGAACTCCCGCCGTGATGAAGATGTTGCTTGCTGAAGGCATGATTGACGGAGACCAATATACTGTTACGGGTAAGACAATCAAGGAGAATTTGAAAGAGCTCCCATTACTTCCAGAAGGCCAAGATATTGTCAGACCCATCAGCAACCCATTGAAGCCAAATGGACACTTGCAGATCTTGAAGGGCTCTTTGGCACCCGGCTCGTGTGTGGCCAAGATTACAGGTAAAGAAGGAACATACTTCAAAGGAAAGGCCAGAGTGTTTGACCGTGAAGATGCATTTATCACGGCATTGGAAGCAGGAGAGATTAAGAAAGGCGAGAAAACCGTGTGTATCATCAGATACGAGGGCCCTAAAGGAGGGCCCGGTATGCCCGAGATGTTGAAGCCTTCTTCAACATTGATGGGATACGGGTTGGGCCAAGATGTTGCCATGATCACGGACGGAAGATTCTCCGGTGGATCACATGGTTTCTTGATTGGTCATGTGGTGCCCGAAGCTGCGGTAGGTGGACCAATTGCCTTGGTGAATGACGGAGACGAGATTGTAATTGACACTGAAAACAACAAGATTGATTTATTGGTGGATGAGGAAACCATGGCTGAAAGAAGAAAGATGTGGGTTGCACCGGAGCCAAGGTACAAGAGAGGAACGTTGTTTAAGTATTACAAGTTAGTCAGTGATGCCTCTAAGGGATGTGTTACTGATATTTAGGGAGAGAACTGAAGAGAGAACTGAGAGAACGAGAACTGAGAGAACTGAGAGAACGAGAACTGAGAGAACTGAGAGAACGAGAACTGAGAGAACGAGAACTGAGAGAACTGAGAGAACGAGAACTGAGAGAAGTGACAAGACTAGATAGAGCTGGCTCAGGTGCTTCTAGCTATCTCATGCTACACGCATGTGACTGGTCATAAAAATAGTCGAGAAGGGCTTTACTGAATTGGAGCAGGATGTCCCAACGACTGAACTGAGCTGAGTGTGACTCAACTGAACTGGGTCCGACTGAACTGAGCTGGGTCTGAGTCAACTGAATTCCTAGTCTAGAAGGACTGCTCAACACGACTAAACTGAGCTCTTAGCCAAACAACTTCGGCTACATCATACCTGCATCATATACGTCCAATGAATGGATAAGCATTCTACCTAATCTGTACTATTTCAATATCTTCAACAATATGTATGGAACTGATCGTCTAGAACCAATACCAACTTACACATAATCTAAGAAGATATTAAGTTTGTATATAGCATGTCACGTGACGCTACGTGACTCGTATAATAAGATCACGTGACACCGCCCACTTTCTTAGCAACCATTCTCTTCCTCTTGCCCCCCTAATGCACTCCTCCCCCAACTCCATCAAACTCATCTCCGGTAACTCGCACAGAGCTCTAGCTCATCTAATAGCAGACCGCCTTGCCCTCCCTGTTGCCAACATTGCCGCCTTCCAGTACCTGAATAAGGAAACTGCAGTGGCCATTGGCGAGTCCGTACGTGATGAAGACGTCTACATTATCCAGACCGGATCCGGCGAAAGCAAAATCAACGATTTCCTCATGGAGTTGCTTGTGATCATCAACGCCTGTAGAACCGGTGGCGCCCGGCGAATCACAGCGGTGGTGCCTAACTTCCCTTATGCCCGTCAGGATAAAAAGGATAAGTCACGTGCGCCCATTACCGCCAAGTTGGTAGCGAATCTTTTGCAGACGGCTGGATGCAACCATTTAATTACCATGGATTTGCATGCGTCTCAAATCCAAGGGTTCTTCAGGGTGCCTGTGGACAACCTATATGCAGAGCCTTCATGTTTAAAGTATATCCAGGAGAATTATAGCAATGAAAACTTGACGATTGTTTCGCCAGATGCAGGTGGAGCAAAGAGGGTGGCGTCTATTGCTGATAAATTGGATGTTCCATTTGCTCTCATCCATAAAGAGCGCCAGAAAGCCAATGAGGTTTCCAAGATGGTTCTTGTGGGCGATGTGTCCAAGAAAACCTGCATTTTAATCGATGATATTGCTGATACTTGTGGAACCTTGTGTAAGGCAGCTGAGGTGTTGCTTTCCAATGGAGCAGAATGCGTGGTGGCCATAGTGACTCATGGCATCTTTTCGTCTAATGCCATCGATAAGTTGAACTCCTCCCATTTGGATAAGATTGTATGCACCAACTCCATACCTTTGCATGATAAGTTGATGATTTGTGACAAGTTAGAATTGTTGGATATAAGTGGAACATTAGCGGAAGCCATTAGAAGACTTCATAATGGTGAGAGTGTTTCATATTTGTTCACCAATGTTGCATAGTGATACGAATGTGATTACTGGTTGGTTACTGGTTGACTGGTTGGTTACTGGTTGACTGGTTGGTTACTGGTTGACTGGTTGGTTACTGGTTGACTGGTTGTTGATTACTGGCTATCATTGAAGTATGACTGGAGTATGACTGGAATATGACTCAAATATCACCGACTATGACTGGAATGACTCAAATGTCACCGACTATGACTGGAATACAACTGATTATAATTTCAAGAGTCATTGATCGGAAAGTTGCGCAAATTTTCAACATATGTCGTCGTGGCAATAGTCAACGATTAAGACAAACTTGAAAGACATTTTCGCTCAATCTAAAGACATTCCTAGTACAGTGACTTCCAAATTTCAATTACAAAGGAGACGGGAATGGGGTGGTTTGACTAACTATGAGTGATATGAGTGACTATTACTGGACTATATCTAGTGACTACTGACTATTACTGACTATGAGTGATATGAGTGACTCACTGGAATATTACGGACTACAGACTACAGGCTGTATATTCATCACTTTGTTCAGATCCTCCATCTTCACCAAGTCATTGGAAAAGTATATCTTCAGAATTGGCCAGGCATACCTCGAAAAGGTATTTGGGGTCTTTGAAAAAGTGTCCGGGAGAAGAAGAATTGTGAAATTGACCCCAGTTATGTGAGAGCTCAGGAAACTGCCAAGAGGAAAAGCAAACCAATGGTGAATACGACGACTATGAGTAACTATGACTACTGGCTACAGACTACGGTCTACGACTAGTGACTAGTGACTATGACTGACTATGACTGACTATGGGCTATGACTGACTACTGACTGACTATGTCTGATTGTGAGTGACTATGAGTGACTATGATTGGCTATGTCTATGACGGACTATGTCTATGACTGACTATGTCTATGACTACTGACTATGACTATGTCTATGACTACTGACTATGACTATGTCTATGACTACTGACTATGACTATGTCTTACTATGACTGACTATGACTGGAATATTACGGACCACTGGCTACAGACTACAGACTATTACTACAGTATACAGACTATTACTACAGTATACAGACTATTACTACAGTATACAGACTATTACTACAGTATACAGTCTATAGACTACACTATGTCTACAGTCTACTGGCTACAGTCTATAGTCTACAACTAGTGATTACGGAATATGACTACTGGCTACTGTCTATAGACTACTGTCTATGTCTACTGTCTATAGACTACACTCTATCAGTGTTTTCTGGTGGGTGGTGTGCTGGACTAAGCATCTTATTCTTCCTAATTCATGTCTTCTTCTCCGAAAACGAACATGGTCAAGGTATAAAAGGAGACCAACCTTTAAAGAGAGCTTGTCCTATACTATGATGTGTAGTATGGGGTACTATGATCATGCATGCTTCACTTGATATTGAGCCTGTCAATGATATAAACTTACCCAATACCAGCGTATACCCTCACCTAAACCATAGGGATTATCTCCTTCCCCCACAATATGTTCCTCAATGGTCGATATTCGACTCAAGATATACTCCTTCTCTGAGAGGTCCTCTTCTGTCTTTAGGAAATAGTGAGGAGCATCAAGGTTGAAAGCGGCCCATGGTGATACCTTGTCAGCATCCTTTTTTGTGGGAAGAAATAAAGCCAAGTCTCCCTCTTGGAAATTGTTGACGGAAACCTTGTCAGATCTCCTGTTTTCCTTGCTGAGTTTCTTGGCAAAGCCTTCCACATCTCTAAACCGCTTGAGAATTGCATTGAGGAAAAAGGGCTCATCATGCGCCCTATTACCGTCGTCGTTTCGGAACAGCATGGTATGAAGGAATTCGTCGATTTTCACCAAGTACTCCTCACACACCGCCACATTACCTCGTACCTGAGACTCAACTTCACAATCATCATCATCGTCGTCGTCGGCCTTCTGACCTTTGAGCTCCCGTATCCACAGGAACCGACGGGACATTTCCTCCACCACTGCGGACCTAAAGGTCTTTTTGACGCCGCCATCCACATCAATCTCATAGGCTTGATTCTGCTCCTTTTTGGACCGTAAGCCCTTGACTCTCCGGATACGGAGCTCTGTAATACCCAAATTCGTCTCGGCTACCAATAAAAGACCCATACACTCCAATATCTCACTGAACTCGTAGAAAAACCCCATGTTACATGCAAGAAGCCTCTTGATGGCTCCAAACATCTCCAGAAACATGTGGTTGGTGCTATGCATCAACTCATCCATCTTGTGTGACTTTCCTTGCATCACTTCCATCAATGCCTCAAAATCCTCTGTCTTGGCATCCAAATGGCCACGGACCTCTTCATTTTTAGCCTGAAGCTGAGAGAGTTGGTTGGAGAAATGGCTTCTTTCATTTCTAAACTCGGCTTCTTTAGCTCTCATATTGGATAAGAGTTCTGAGTTGACCGACTTAAGTTCTGAAATGAGGTTGGAGCTTTTGGACTCGGGACTAAAGTTGCTCCAATTTTCACTAACTAGCTTTTCTGAAAACTCTTTAGTTACATCCCGAGAGAATCCTTCCAAAGACGCTATTTGGCTTTTGGCCTGCAGGAGTTGAAGCTCAAGCATAGCGACTTTCTCTGCAAGAGCCTTGTTTTGCTGGTTACTTTGAGCTGCTTCCATTTTGATGCTTGTGTTCTGTTGCTCCAACGTGTGGTGATTCTGTTCCAACGTGTGGTGATTCTGTTCCAACGTGTGGTGATTCTGTTCCAACGTGTGGTGATTCTGTTCCAACGTTTGGTAATTCTCCTCCAAATTATGGTAATTTTCTTCCAACTTATGGTAGTTCTCCTCCAAATTATGGTGATTTTCCTCCAACTTATGGTGATTTTCCTCCAAAGTATGGTAGTTCTCCTCCAACTTATGATGTTTTTCCTCCAAAACATGTTTTTTTTCCTCTAAATTATGGTAGTTCTCCTCCAAATTATGGTAGTTCTCCTCCAACTTATGGTAGTTCTCCTCCAAATCTTGGAGCTTCTTCTCCAACGTCTGGTAGTTCTCCTCCAAACTCTCATACTCCTTGGTCTTTTCTAATGCCTCAATCTTCGCTTGCATCTCCTTCACTTCTCGCTTGAGCCGAATATTCTCCAAATGCTTGTCAATGGTTCCCGAGGTGTCGAGTGGTTCTCTTAAGGTCTTCTTGTCCAGCGCCAAAAGCTTGATTGGGTTATTGGATTCCAAGGAAACTTTCCCTCTCTCCTTTAAATTAGTCTGAAGCTTCTCAAGCTTCTCGTCTGTCTTCTCTTCCCCCTCAAAATAGATCTTGGACTCTCGTACTACCGGCCAGCCATTAAGATTCTTGTATTGATGCTGGTGAAGAAGATCTTCGAGCTTCTTGATCCTGCACCGTAGACCCTTCATTTGGCTAAGGTCTGCATCTTCTTCCACTTCACCCTGACGTATGATACGCAGCAGGTTCTCGTAATCTGCAGTCGTGCTCAAAGATGCTATGATCTTGGTGGTGGTCTTGAGTTTACCCGTGGATATCACAAGGTCCTTAAAGTTGCGCTCCAAAAGCATCACTGACTTCTCTGGCACATGTGGCCGCATGGAGTCGATGAAATTATTCAAGTCATCTCTCACGATATGGAAATCAAGCCACGGGAAAACGGCCTTTGGCACTGTGTTCACTAGAGTGACATCCACGGCTGGCACTTGCACATGCATACACAAGCCTGGGCCCAAGTTTTGGAGGAGACTGCCAAAACGCTTATTCCAGAGCATCTGAAACTTTTTCTCATGCTCAATCAAAATGGACATCTGCTCACTGATATTGTGTACAACACCATTGATGAAATAGTCTGCCCACTCAAACTGCCTTCTGCGCTCAATGAGGATAAACCCAAAGAGGAGCGGGAGGTCGATGGTCAAGGAAAGAATGGCCTCGTGGCTACGAATGCACGAGAGCTCTGTATCGTTTTTTTCATCGTGATTTTTGCACCCATTTTTGACCTCCATCAGTTTCATCTGCAGGAGAGCTATAAGTTCCCAGATTTCGCCTGAATCCTCAGACATTTGAGCTTTAAAGGAGATTGCTGATTGTAGGAGGTCATAGCATTGAATTGCCGACGAAAGAAGGTCATTTGTGTCTTTTTCTTTGTCTTTTTGGTCTTTTTGGTCTTTTTGGTCTTTTTGCCCTTTTTGCCCTTTTTGCATTTCCACATGCGCCTCGAGATTACCCACCACTTCTCCCTTTTTCAGGAATTTTTCCGCAGACTGCTTTCGAAGAACCGCTATTTTCTCATCAATCGCAAGCTTTAACCTGTTTATTTCTTGCACCTTCGCCAACATCTGGTCGTTCATCTCCACTATTTTAGGCATGTGCTCCTCCACAAAAGAAGAAGCGTTTTCCAAAACTGATACACTCAAAAAGTCAGCGAGTCGGAGAGGCGACAGGTTCTGGAACTGCACCGCCGGAAGCCGTTGTAAATCCGTATAGTACTTTTTCCAGGTGGTTTTGAGCGATTTGGCCTGTAGAAGCTGAACCTCCTTGGAGTAGTTTTCAATTGCCTTTTCCGCAGCAAATATGAAATTGCTGGTGAACTGGAATATGATATTGAGAGCCCGGAACATTATGTTGATTTGCGCCGTTACCCGGTGCATTTCTGTAATGAGACCCGTCACCTGAACTGCTCCAGCCATCGGCTTCGCCACTTTTCGGGGGTGTTCCTGTGCAAGATAGGCAGCAATAATAGACGACTTGGCATTTTTCTGGAACAATCGCCGATCAAAGAGGAAAAGCTCCTGCATGTCGTTAACCATCAGAAAATCAAGCTTGATTCCAAAGGACGTTAGAAGAATGAGATTCTCCACTCCAATAACCTCATGCGTGGCATGTTCATGGAGATGTAATTTGAGTTTATGGAGACTAGCGAACCGCACAGGTTTAGCCACTTCATATGTTGCCCCATTATGGGCATTATAAATGTATAATGTGTTCATGAGAAGTAAATGAAGCTGTAGTAGCTGTAATGTAGTAGCTATCCGACAAACCTGTCTGTAAGTAGTAGCTTTAATGTAGTACCTTGAACTGAGTACCTGAAACTTAGACCCGGAACCTAGACCTCTGAAACGTAGTACCTGTAACTGAAACGCCTGAAAGTACCTCTCAGTAACTTAGACCTGTAACTTAGATATAACGTTGACGTCTAACTTAGATCTCTGAAATGTAGTACCCTCGGATCTGTAATTTTGACCTGTAACTTGACCTGTAACTTGACCTGTAACTTGACCTGTAACTTGACCTGTAACTTGACCTGTAACTTGACCTGTAACTTAGACCTCTGAACCCTAGTAACTTTCAAAAGTATCTCTCTATAACTTAAACCTCTAACTTAAACCTCTAACTTAAACCTCTGAAATCTAGAACCTGTTTCAAAGTAGCAGTCTGTAACTTAGGTATAACTTAGACCTCTGAAAGCTAGAACCTGTCTTTGGTAGCAGTCTATTACTTAGATATAACCTCTATCTTAGAAAGTAACTCAGACAGTATGAAAATATTTAAGGTAATGATATTAAGGTAATTAATGGGATCAGCCGATTGGTAATTCTGTAAGTGGTAGTTGTAGTGGTAGTGTCAGAATTTCCTGGACAAGTTTCAATTGATAGGGATTATAATATGCAATATTAAGTGGGATTGGATTGTTATAGCGAGGTTTCAACAGGGTTTCAGGCCAATGCGTGTGACCAGGGGTAGCTTGTGTGGCGTGGCGGTAGTGAGTATGGGGTAAGTGTTGTATGTGTGTGTCACGTGCGCGGAAATATTACCCTTCTGATATAATCAGACTTATATGAATGCAAAATATTGATTTAAATAGCATTAACACTTATATAATCTTATATCCCTTTTATAAATCTAAAGCTTGGGCTTGGCTGCTAATTGACTGGACAACACCTGCTTCATCTCATTGGCTGTTTCCACTAAGTAATACTTCAAGTGACTGGAGTTCAAGCCGTATCCCTTTTTGCTGGAAATGTGGATGTGCAACCAGTCGCTGTTGACCAAGTATCCCAAACCAAAGCCTTGGTCCATCACTTGCGAGAAACCCCAACTCTGGAAGTTCTCCGAAGGAATCTGCGACGTGGAAAGGAACCAAGACGACGAGTACTTGTAGACAGGGTCCTTGAAAATTTGTGGTACCTCTTCGCCTTCTTTCACCATCTTCAGCAATCCAAACAAGTGACGGTCTACCCCCTTTCCGTCTGCTGCATCTCCCAAGTATTTAATGTGTTGCTTGCATGCGGCGTTGAAGGTGCTAATCTTGTCTTCGGTTGAGGCTGAGGTGTCGGTCCAAGTCTCCACGAATTTCTTTGACTCCACCGAAACACTTCTTCCAGTCTCGGTTCTTCCCTTCAAGTATTTTCTGGTGGCGGCTGACTCGTAGGTTGGACGCACAATTCCCGTCAACTTGTAGTAGGCCAACTGGATCATCATCTGCACGTAGGCATCGGGAGAAACTTTAAATTGCTTAATCAAGTTCTTGCCGTATCCGTGGAATTGAAAAACTTCGTAGTCAAGCTCATTGACTGTGGCCACAAACTTGGCCTTGGCATCGGCAATATTTTTCTTGGTGGTCACTGTGAGGTCAAATGGTAACACCGAAGGCAACTCCGGCACCTTTCCTGCAGGACTGGACGTTGCTGAAGCCTCTACTTCTGCCAAGAATTCCGTTGGTGACACCTTCTGGATGTGGTTCAAGATCTCATTGTTCAATTGCACAGTTGGCGTGGCATCCATCTTGGAGTGCTCTCCCAAAAAGCCCGAGTTTCCGTTTTTGCATACCAAGAACTCCAATGGCTTGTCAAAGAACCGGTTCTGGCCATTTCCATGCCAGGCGTTGCGGGCTTTCTCCTCGATGGTCACTGGAGAGTTGTCGTCAAGACAAATAACAAATGATGCGGCGAAAATCGACTCAAACATAGCCTGGTTGACGGGAGACTTGATCATTTCTTCGTAACTCTTCAAGTACTCGTCTCTGTGCAATGACGTAAGAGCGCCAACGCCCTCTCCACGAGGAACCCTTGGGTTGACCACAGTGGTTAAGTAAAGCAACTGTTGGTAAATGTCTGCACGTGACAATGGCTGTCCATCGGAGCCATGGTGGAATACCTTGTAAAAGTTGTTGTTGAGCGCAACAATAAAGTACCTGTTTTCCGCACTAGGATAAGACTTGGTGATGTCGCTTCCTGGAGCTGGCACTCGGGAGTTGTTGAACATGTAGTGAAAGGCATTCATACAGTAAGGGTTGCCCTTGATGATCTCGGGCTCCAAAGTCTCGTTCTCGACCTTGCCTAAAAACTGCGTGGTGTAGTAGGCAATCAAAGATGCCTTGTACAACTGGTTCTTTCCAAGCGCATTGTTGACGTCCTTGTGGCTGAAAAAGTACGAGACATATGGCACAATGGGGTCCCGGTACGACATATAAGCGTAATCATCCCAGAACTCCGCCAACCAATTGTCTTTGCCCAGGGCAAAGGCTTCTAAGCGCTTCTGTAATACCTCTCCCTGGCCACCTGGGCGTGCAAATTCATCGACAATAGCTTTGGTGGAGGCAAGCTGAGACTTGGTGAGGAAGGGTTCCACGGACCGCAAGTATCTGGCACTAGTTTCCTCCAACGTAGGCACAGGCAACTTGGGGAGTTGCGTTTGGTACTTGAAAAGGTCTCCTTTTGGGATTGATGATGAAAAGGATCTAGTCATTCTGGCGGCTGTCTTTAACATTCCAAAGTAGTATGTTTTGGGTTCTAAGATCAAGAGATCAAGATCAATAGATTAAATCGATTAAGCCACGAAATGATTAAATCAAGAATAGAAAAATAGGAATGGAGCTTGTTTCAAATGGGAGAGAGTTTGAATGAATCAATTGAGTGGTGTTCAAAGTTTGCGAAATTTCCGGGGTTTAAATGCGGGTGATGTGGGGGAGGGGAGATTGTGCGTAAACCACCGAAGGTGCGGGTGTGCGAAAGACCGAGGTTGCGCCACGGGCGCGTGTGAAATCTTCACCCCTCTGTGTGCAGGAATACCCACAGGGCCATATTTCCCCATTCACCACTGTCCCTTAAAATACGCCTTCAAACCACTCTTTATTACCTACTCCATTGCATCTATTTTAATAATATTACTAAAAAAAAGGGGGGAGGCTTTTTGTATTGCATCTAGCACTTTAGCGTACTCTCTCTTTATATATATATATATATCTTGGGGGAGAATGCAGTGGTTTTCAGTGAGGAAGAAAGTGGTGGTGAGAAAGAGGGTGGCGGGTTCAAAGCGGGTCTTTTAAATGGTGTATGTTTTTGTGGACAATCAGGGGCTTCATCAGGGATGTCTCCCATCCGAGGGTTTCTCCCATCCGAGGGTATTTCAATCCAAGGATACCTTGCATCGGGGTCCTTGCATCGAGGTCCTTGCATATCTTGCCTTGCATCTGGTACCTTGCATCTGGCTCCTTGCATATAAAATTCCTGCATTCCAGAATATCTCAAAACCGGGTAACAGCTCGTGATTTCATGGCGGTGGACAGATTACTTTTTTGGTTGCAATTCCACGGGAGGTTCGGATCTTGCCTCTTCTAGTCGCACACCCGTACACCTGCCATTGTAATTGCAAAAATCTCATGCAAATAAGTCACCACCAAAATGGACTGTTCCTCCGTCTTGGCCTATTTCTTGCTTTTATGGTACGCAGTAATTGTCGTGGTGGCATTCAGCGGCTTCTGCTGTATTCTCACGTGCTTTTCTTCACCCCCTGTGCCCTCGGAACCCCCAAACTCCTTGGCCCTAGAGCCCGTCACCATTCTCCGACCCATAAAAGGGATTGATCCCGAGCTCCAGTCATGTCTTGAGCTGTCATTTCTTCAGAACTACCCCGCAGAAAAACTCCAGATTCTTTTTTGCGTGTTTGATGCGTCGGATCCGGCCATTCCGACGCTTCGGCTGTTGGCAGCAAAATACCCCCATATCGAAAGCCAGATCCTCATCTCCGAGCCCGGAAAAGACCATTTTGGGCCAAATCCGAAAGTCAACAACCTTGCTAAGGGCTTCTTGGCCGCCAAGAATGACCTCTTGTGGATCATGGATTCCAATGTATGGGCATCCGAGCACATCTTGAAGAATTCCGTGATGGCAATGGTTAATCATACAAACTGTGGGCAATACTTGGGTGATTCTGGTAGAAAGGTCAAGTTGGTTCATCACGTGCCGTTGGCCATAGCCCTAAACGACTCCAAATTTGGCAAAGGGAGCTTATTGGACGAGATGTTTTTGTTTACGCTGCACCTGAAGTTCTACGTCAGCTTAAATAATTTGTCGATTGCGCCATGTGTCAATGGGAAGTCAAATATGTACCGGAAAAGTGACTTGGACTATGCAGTGTCTCGTATCCCATTCCAGAAGTCGGCTTTCTTCGGAGATCCAGCAGTGGTGGCTGCGGCACGTACCATTTCCAGCAAAGGCTCGGGCCATTCCTTGGAGTTTTTCTCTCGCTATATTGGCGAAGATAACATGATCGGCATTGCATTATGGGAGTACTGCGGAGGCAGAACTGCATTAACTGGGGACTTGGTGATTCAGCCGCTCATGACTTATGACCAAGCACTCTCCATTAAAGAGTATTCCAATAGACGAGTGCGTTGGCTAAGGGTGAGGAAGTATATGGTTTTGGCGGCCACTTTAGTGGAACCAACCACAGAATGCCTCATTTCGGGGCTTATGGGCACATTTGCCGTTTCCAAGTTGTTTTTGGGCAAAACCTTCAGCTTATGGTTTTTTGCTTTACATAGTCTATGCTGGCTCTGCCTGGACTATGTACAGTTCTACACGTGGATTGGAAACATTAGCAGTTTGGCCAACTGCCCGGCGTGGCTTGAAAATGTGGCTCCCACGAGACGTGGGGTATGGGAATGGTTTCAGTTTTGGACCATGCGGGAGGTGCTAGCATTGCCTATTTGGGTGACAGCCATGATAGGGCACGAGATCAACTGGCGAGGAAGACCTTTTATGATCAAGAAGGATTTATCTGCAGAGGAACTATAAACCATTGAGCCATTAACATCAAGTTACAAAGGAACTAGAATTCAACCATTGAAAGTTTCAAGATGATTTTGTGCCACCATAATGGCACCGATTGAGACAAAGGCCGTATTTGGCCAGATGTTTGGGTTTGCATGGTTTTCCGGGACAAAGGATAGAAATTTTTTGGCATGGGAGTCTATGGATTCACATTATTTTCCCAAACAACAAACGGACCAAATTATTAAAATCATCTCCAGAAAAAACTTCCCAAACATCAGCAGGACTCGTGCATCAGCAGGACTTGGGCCGTCTGTGATGGCCATCAATTACCTCAACCAACATAGGCAAGAGCCTAGAATCTTAATCAAGTACAAGGTGGATGTTTGTGATGCAGTGAGATAATTGGAAGTGGGTCTCATACAGATTCTGAAGACTGTTTAAAGTCAACAAAGCACTATTCTATTCCAAAGCCTGACCAGGTTAATGTTGGGCCAATTATAACAAAGGCAGTTCAGGTTCATGTTGGCCTTATGTCAAAATGCAGGCATGTCAATGTTTAATGTGGCCAAAACGCAGGAACATGTGTACGTATCTGCAGTGTGACCGGGAGTTGTTACGGATTGGGACTTTTTTTTCTTAAATTGTGGGTGGCGTGATAAAACGTCCCTGTACGGGTTGATGGCCGATGATGAATTTTTAAATCTTCCAAGATATATGCAGTGGCCAAGGTTTGAGATGACTGAATGAGATGAATGAATGAGATGTTGAGATATTATGATTGAGGTTTTGATTGGGAGATGAGATGTTATGATTGAGATTTTGATGAAATGGGTTAATGTGAATATACTGGAGTGGACCAGCTTAAGCTGGTACCAAGTGGATGGCCAATAAGAGTTTAGCCTTGCATGGTCACTTCTGGTTTGATAACCATAGAGTGGAGAATATTGCCTAATTAGGCAAACGCGAGAATATGAACTATTCCGCTGCATAGCGACTAAGATGCAAGTCATGGGCGATAACCATCATTAGCTCCACGTCCATCACCCACCTTCATCTCCATCTCCATCAGCTCCTCTTCCATTAACGTTATCTCAACTTCCATTAACTTTATTTCAACTTCCATTAACTTTATCTCCACCTCAATTCCATCAACTACCCCAGCTTTCCTGCATTTTACTACCTCTCAATTTTTTTTTGACGGGGTTTGCCTGCAGTCACTTACTCCAACGGAAAATATGAGCGGTCAAGATATCACAGTGTCATCTCCGCTATGTGCCGCAGGATTGAATGGGTACTGGGTCAGTGCGCGTATTGATGAAAATCACATGATTTGCAGACTATGTGCAGGCCCACGGTTATTGTCTGCAGTTCTCAGTCTGCCGGCCGCGCATAGCCATCCCCAAGTTTCCCCATCGGGCCAACTCTACACCGTTCCCCATGCATTCCACTCCTCATTACTCCATTACAAATGTGCTAAAAAGCACAGAACTCCATCTGCCTCCAGGGGTCCCTATTATACCATGATGAGTCTAAATGCCCACGTGATGAGTCCTACAACTTTCATGGACTCTAAGGTTCTGTTTTCCAAAGCTTACAAAAATGTCCAGAGCTCAATATTAGAGGATTTAGATTTCAAGAAGTCTCCAAATTCTGACACTCCAAAATTTTATGGAAAATGGATTGAAAATTGGAGTGAAGAAAATGGTGAAAGTCGAAATGGTCAAAGTCGAAATGGTCAAAATGGTCAAAATCAAAATGGTCAAATTCCAAATGGTCAAAATCGTCAAAATGGTCATTACTACTGTCATAATTGTGGTCATTGTGTCCGTCTCAATTCTATCTCTCAAAATATTAGTCATTCTGTTAAACCCATTGTTAAACAATGTCGTGTGTGGTCTATGACGTCTAGTCAAGAAATAGCTCTAAAGCAATTCTGGGCAATTCTCCTCAAATCTTTCGGCTACGAAATCAACCTCTCTCTGCATGATATTCATAGTGGCAGGTGCTTCGTGGCGTCAGCAAAAATGGCTAATACCCAAACCATCCGGCGCCGTGAGAGAATGAGTACGTACAATAGCAGCAGCAGCAGCTCCTCCAGTGGAAAACACAAGCGCAGGTGCAATGGTTGGAATAATGACACCACCAGTGATATGCACCTGGCATCATCAGAGCTGTCGTTTATCTTCCAGTTCTCTTATAACCGCATCAAGTCCATGTTCTACACGCTTGAAGAAAAACTGTTACAAGAAGATAACTCAAGCGATGTCTTCTCTTTTAGTGAGTCCAGCATGCACTCCGTACTCTCCAATTTCGTGGGTGAGGAACTTCACAAAAGCCTCTGGGCTTCGTGCCGCAATGACAATTTGGATAATTACTTACTTCGTCTCCTTCGAGAAAAGGAATTTGATGTGATCAAGGCTCTCAAGATGTTTGCCACCATATTCGATTAGCGTCTCAATGTTCATGGAGTGGAGGATTTGCTCTGTAAAGGAGATGCTCATTTCTACATTAATGGCCACAACCCCAATCTCACACTGATATTCATGAGTAATGAGGTTTATATACGAGGCAGGGCACGCAATGGAGAGCCTCTAATGTATATGCGGGTTCGGAAGCATCTTCGGACAAATTGTTCTGCTGAAGAATATGAAAAGTACCTTATCTTGATGTATGAGTGGGTACGACTTCAGCTTTCCGAGAAGCAGAGGGGCATTGACCAATGTCAGCTTATTTTTGACTTGTCAGATTTCACCATGAAAAATACAGAATTCCATGTGATCCGGTTCCTTGTCAAGTGCCATCAATTATACTTTCCCCATTTTGTTGGAACCATCTATTTACACAATGCACCCAAAGTGTTTTCCATTCTTTGGAATATAGTGGTCAAGTGGATGAACTCAAGACTTCGAGAAGTGATTATGTTTACCAATGGCTATGACCAACTCCATGAGAGAATCCCTGCAAAGTACATTCCCAGGTCACTTGGTGGGAAAGCTAATGAAGTGCCGCCATTTATCGAGCCCAACCTGTGTAATTACCAGCGCAAGGTTCCGGATGAACGCTTTGGCGACTTGCTAAGGGAGAGGGATGAGTTGACGGTGAAGTTTATTGAGGCTACGGTGAAATGGATTGAGGCTACGGATGCAAATGAGTCTCGGCTTCAGCTTGACAGTAAGAATTCCATTGCTGAAGCCAAGGCGAAGAATTATATTGAGCTAGATCCATATCTTCGTCTGCGAGGAATGCTTGATCGAAATGGAAACATGGGAGAGATATCATATTGATTACATAAATATCATGAACATTCTGATCAAGGTGACCAGCTATTTACCAGTTTAACCACAAAATAAACAGTAATATATTCTTCAGTAGTTATTTTATTAGGCATAAGAGTTATATGCCGGTAATAACTTGTATGCAGACACCCAAACACCATGGGACTAGTTAGTGCGTAAAGTGGGCTGGAAGATTCTCCTCTTTTGATAATGAAAAGCCATTAAGCTTCTGTCAAATCTTCTACCAATACAGGGCGTGTGCTTGTATGCAGGTCGCTAACTCATAGTGCGTTTGATTTCCTAATTGGGAAGTGTTAATGACAAATTGCACACCTCGAAACATGGTGGTGGAGTTTCTAAGCTCAACCAAGCTAATCAGACAATCTCAACCTAGGATGTACGGAGTCAAAAGAGTTATATGCAGAGCCACATGGGTCTATATGCAGGATGCCACAGAATTTGTTCTTTGTGTTAAGATATAACTTACATCAATATATACTAAAACTGTTAGGAGACGAGCGGCAATCACGATACTGAGGTGGAAGGGATGTAAGAGCGCGTAACTCCTGCCTATTACATGCATGTGTTTCAGGTATGTGTAGGACTACATACACACTGTGTATATAACTGCGAGGTTTTCCTCCCTTTAGTTTTTCAGGGAGTTGGTTCAATACATGCCATGATAAATTTAGGACCTAAGGAATATGTTCAATATATTGACTGACTGCATGGGATACTTTCGGAGTCTAACATTTCCCTACTCTGACCGGAATTGTCATAGACCCTGACAAAGCAAGAAGGCAACGGCTATTCAGCCATTCGTACTCTCACGAGTAGTTTTGCTCGGAATGAGAATATTTCAGTGGAACGTCCAAATGAATTTCTGGAATGTCCAAAAGAATCTCTGGAACGTCCAAATGAATTCCTGGAACGTCCAAATGAATTACTGGAATGTCCAAATGAATTACTGGAATGTCCAAAAGAATTCCACTGGAACGTCCAAAAGGGGTGTGTCGATGGTGGGCTTAGTTTCCGGTGGATGCGTAATTGCGGTAACCCCTTTTGAATTGGAGTGATGAAAAAATCTTGCCATGTACAAGCCCTGGCGTAAGGGAAGGCATAAGGGAAAGAAAGAAGTGACGGACGTTGGCATAGGTTCGGTAATTTCATTGACTGATTGAAAATCAAAAACCATACGAAAACTGCCCGCTTTCTTAGGCACCAGTTGGGCTACCACATAGTTGGATGATATCCTTATCAAAGAATCTAACATGGAGGTCGTGCTCTTGTGTCGTGTTTTCATTACTACCGGTCTCTTAGGCGCCATCGTCTATTATGGGAAATCCTTAGTACTTGCCTTTGGACTGCCTCATCTCCTGGAACTGTACTTTGTTGCACCCCCTTTTCAGTCCTTGCAGATTTTGGACCAGTACCGGCATCTTACATCCGGGTACGACCTCCATGCCATTTTCTTTGGGTTACCTCTCTTCCAGAACTCTATCAACGAATAAACAGGTGGGATACTAAACGTAACCAAAGAATCTAACATGATAGACTAATAGACTAGACTAATAGACTATGATAGAGGTGTCAACGAGTACCTAGGAGGCAAGGAGTAAAGGTACTTCGAGTTAATGGATTGTTGTATGCAGGCATATGATTATATACAGTCTCGTGTGTATATGCAGGATGTTTATGGGTGAATACTCTTCACCTCGCATCTCGTCTAAATCTTTGGTCTTGTAAGGTACAACTTACATATCCCTGTATATCAATATATACTAAAACATTGGCTGAAGAGGATAGGGCCGTGGGTACGCCGTTTCTCTCCAAATATCGTTTCTTAGGGATGTACAGGTTTTTCATTTCCCCACACCCGTCGTTTGCATTAGAAAACAAATAGAATAAGTCCTCATTAGTAAATTCCCCGTCAAGGTTGACCTTCTGAGCGTCAGTCAGTGGAGGCCAAGATTCAGGATATTGTTGAATTGCGTTTTGGGGGGTAGAGGTTTCTGCATTCGAGAGAGCATCTTCTGTAGTGTATATTGATCTGTTGGTTGATGTGTTTGGGAATCCCTTTATCTTTCACGCTCTTCTATGGGCTCAAGCCCTTGCAGCGTTAGTCTTTATGCAATGTTCAACCTGGACATCTCAATTCTTCGACTTAAGCTTGTTAAAGTTGTCCATAGTGGTCTTGCTCTTGTACAAATTTGTATTTGTAGTGAATCGCTTTGGCCCCATTTTCTGCCCACACTGAAGGTTGCATAGGAGGTTGGTTTAGCTCGCAAGCCAGCACTGTTGGTTGTGACTTCGGGCATTAAGTGTGGAAAGACGTCCGTTAGGTGAAAGTCACTGATGAGATTGTCACAGGTCACCACCAAATATGATGAAAAACTCTATATCAATCTTCCTTTTATATAAAGGAAGGGCCCTTGATATTTCCATAACAATATTAGCCTGCATATTTTGATCTTGGGTTCCTTTGCTTTGAATAGAAAAAGGCTTTCTGAATGTACGGGTTTATCCTTGGGTGTAGGAGTATTTCAGAGTTCCTTCTGGCGTAAGGTGCGATTCGTAAATATGCCGAGCCGGTCAGTGGTTCGTTGGAGAGTGGCTTATACAACTCCATCGCTCTTTGAAAGTTCGTCCGCTGTCACAGTGATGTACCATCTACTACTCCATCTAGTACTTTTCACTGAAAATATGCTACTCTACGAAAAAACAAAAAAATACAAAATAAAAAAATAGAAAAAAAATACAAAATAAAAAAATAGAAAAGAGAAAAAAAAATAGAAAAAAGAAAAAAAGGCGGTGGTTCGATTTTTCGTATTATCTTACGAAAATACTTTGAAGAATTTCGATGTCACCTTTGGTTTGAAAGACTGCAAAGGGGTACGAATATTTTGTCGCGCTAGTTTGAATGATTTTGCTAGTGTGGAAACATTTTATCGCGGTGGTTTGAATAGTTTTGGAAAACACTGTACGCACATTATACACACACTCATTACTAAATAATAATAATAATCATAGAGTAGTAGTTTGTAGTTCGTCTTGATCTCTTTCACTCATATTCTTGTAGTTCTTCTCTTTCACTCATATTCTTGTAGTTCTTCTCTTTCACTCATATTCTTGTAGTTCTTCTCTTTCACTCATATTCTTGTAGTTCTTCTCTTTCACTCATATTCTTGTAGTTCTTCTCTTTCACTCATATTCTTGTAGTTCTTCTCTTTCACTCATATTCTTGTAGTTCTTCTCTTTCACTCATATTCTTGTAGTTCTTCTCTTTCACTCATATTCTTGTAGTTCTTCTCTTTCACTCATATTCTTGTAGTTCTTCTCTTTCACTCATATTCTTGTAGTTCTTCTCTTTCACTCATATTCTTGTAGTTCTTCTCTTTCACTCATATTCTTGTAGTTCTTCTCTTTCACTCATATTCTTGTAGTTCTTCTCTTTCACTCATATTCTTGTAGTTCTTCTCTTTCACTCATATTCTTGTAGTTCTTCTCTTTCACTCATATTCTTGTAGTTCTTCTCTTTCACTCATATTCTTGTAGTTCTTCTCTTTCACTCATATTCTTGTAGTTCTTCTCTTTCACTCATATTCTTGTAGTTCTTCTCTTTCACTCATATTCTTGTAGTTCTTCTCTTTCACTCATATTCTTGTAGTTCTTCTCTTTCACTCATATTCTTGTAGTTCTTCTCTTTCACTCATATTCTTGTAGTTCTTCTCTTTCACTCATATTCTTGTAGTTCTTCTCTTTCACTCATATTCTTGTAGTTCGTCTTTTGGTAGTTCTAGAGTAGTAGTTCTTGTTGTTAATGTACTACTTTACTAAGACTACTTATACTAGAGACAGAGATTTACTTTATAGACTACTTAAACTACTTAGGTTTTGACACTGGTTAGCCTTTAGTATTAGTATCACTATGAGTAGTAGTATTCTTGTAGCTCTTTCTTCACAATTGTATTTGTCAGTTGGCTTGGCCTGGGGTCTACACGCACTCTTGGCTGTTCTGATACCTCACTAAAGTAATAGCTCCGTTACTGCAGCGGTAGAGCCTCACCGAGCCTCCATCCCTCACAGGGTACGGTTAGCTTACCTTTTCATAGAACTCCTTAGAGGAGATCCCCTAAGAGAGTTCTGTAACGTACTTATCTAGTCTGTTGAAGAGAAGGTAGAATAAAGGTCCTAGAATATAAAATATTCTTTCTTCTCGCACATGAAGAAGAGGTCGTGCAAGTTCAATAAATAGAGCGAAAGTGTAAAACAGGGTAATGCGGTTTAGGACAGCAGTCCAGGGAAATGAGGGCTTGAGTCGTAAGGGCATCCCTAATACAACCTTAAGTGCAGGGCACTTCGGTGTATATACTGCATATGCGCCTCATATCACAGATTCTGAACACCTTGGTATCCTGTATACAACAACTTGAATTATTGGTTTGAAAATGTCTTGGATTGAAGTTTTGGAAAACACTGTAAAATATAGAATGCCTGCACATAACACTCGTGCCACCAATGCTTCATTTCGTGCATGGGATGTACAGGTTTATCTTAGGGATCTACGGGTTCTAAAATGCTTACTAGTCCAATTTTATAAAGGTCTTGTTGTTACCATAAATGGATTTTGGTCGGAGCTACTGATCTTCCAATGGTAATTCCTTGCACAGCTTCGTTATTCATCAAGAAATATGAATGATTGGTTTTAGCATGCAGGATTACGTTGTGCGTTGTATACAGGATGTGAACCTACTTTCACGCGAAAACAGGGGTAATTTTTTTGAAATTGTATTGCTTTGAGGTAAGGTAAACAATAGGAATTGATACCATATATGCAGCCAAGATCTTGACAATCATTTCCATTATTACTACACTTGATCTAAGCCAAATGGCAAAGGGAAAAAAAAAAAAAAGAGACGCTAAGGCTATTTCGCCCCGAGACGTCTAATCATTGCTTTACCTCATGAAACTATAATGAGCTTCTGCTATCCTGAGGGAAACTTCGGCAGGAACCAGCTACTAGATGGTTCGACTAGCTTTTTGTTTTTTTTTTGGTATTATTAGTTTTTTCTTGGGGATCTACAGCATTTTCGATTTTCTTTGTTCCCAAATTGCTTATAAAATGCCTTACATTATTATCAGTTTAATTTCTTGGTATCTTTGTGTTTCCATATCAATCTATCCTGTCTTTTCTTCATATACAGGTAGCTAAGTTTGAGTCATTTACTCAGCCTGGTCATAGCCTTGAATTGCCAATATATAAACTTGTGTCCATCCCTCGTTTGTCTTTATCCATCACATCACCATGAAGCTTTCTACTTTATTGATCCTCGCTCCTGCTGTCTTCGCTTTGCCAACTGTCAACGACATGGCGTCTGAAACCCCCAATCTGTTAGCTCAGCGTAGAGCTAATAGGAAATATAACCCCGACAGAGGATACTTTCCAGATGAAGAAATCCAGGAACTTATTCCATACCAACAGAAACTTCTTGACAAGAACGGCAATTTATGCTACAACTATAGAAACGAGGATTACATCAAAGATGTGCCTGAGGAATGCTTTAAGACCGTGTACTGCAGATTTCTTATTTTCAGCAACAGATTCCATTGCGGACTTCCTGATTTAAAGTCCTTCGCCAAGGACGAGTTGGTTAAAGTGGCTATAACAAGTTCTTGCTTTCCTCTGGATTATTGCAAAGGAGAATTTTACACCCCTGTGGAGTTTTAAATTGCTTGCAAATGAGTTTTTGGTATTAATATAATCTTTTTCTCCAATATGTACAGGAGATTGCTTCACTTTTCTTTACCCTTAAGTCCCTTTTCTTCCTTAAGTCCCTTTTCTTCCTTAAGTCCCTTTTCTTCCTTAAGTCCATTTTCCTCCTTAAGTCCCTTTTCTTCCTTAAGTCCCTTTTCTTTCTTAAGTCCCTTTTCGTTACCCTCGGAAAGTTCCTTTTCCTTGTTCAAAGTCAATTCCTTCACATAAGTCCTGGCGGCTTTTACATCTTTCTTTGCCTCCTCCGCTCCTAATTTCCACTGGTAAAATATTCCATACTTTTGTCTCAACTCCTTCTTCTTCTTTTTGACTTCTCTGTGAACAATGCCAATTTGCTCATCGTATGGAATACCTGCTTCTGCTTCGGCAATGGTTTCTTTGCCGAAAAGGAGGTCAAAAACACGCCCATTGGACCAGAAAAATCCTTTGCGGTCCACAATCCATGATTTGTTCTGAACCTCTTCGTTCAATATAAAGAAAAAGAGCGACTTATGCCGTAGAATCCCTTTCCAGTCCACACTCGGGCTTTATGTTTTCTGCTCAAGTTTTGCAAGGGAACCGTGTAAATTGGCGTGGGCCGCCCGGGAAAAAGCGGGTGCGACGAGAATTTGATGTGTTCCACGGGCCCGGGGAGATACCACATGCGCCGGACCAACCGGGTGGGGAACATGAGGAAATGATAAGCCATAAAAAGGGCCGTAGCTCCCAAAGTTCCATACTTGGCCAAGTCAATTGCCCACAGCCGTTTGCGCATCACCTCAATTTCTTCGTTGATGTTTTCTTCGTAGTTCTTCTTTGCATTGAAGTAAGTAAACATTGATTTCCTTTTAGGGTGTAAAAGGTGCTGAGAAAAGTATGGGCAGTTCGAGAGACTTAGCTCTGTAGCTAAAATGATGGAATGGTCTATTAAGGAGAATCCGAGATGTTGTCGACTTCATCATAATAGTATAGCGGTTTGGAATGTGATTGATGTTCGCCAGGGTAATTTGTAAACCTCAAAAATTGATATGGGACTCACCTGAGCTCGACTCATAACACTGACTATGACTCAGGTAGGTATTTACCATCACAGCGCCTACCTTTTGAGGGATACCTTGGTTATAATGTCGGACCAGGGCGTCACTTTGGTGGAAGTATGTTAGGTTGTATCAGAATACATGGCATCTTCAATCTAAACTTGTAACCATGTTCCATTGTAATAATTCCTAGGCTTCACACTTCATTACCTTAACTTCTACCGGCTCTATTGTCTAACATTCACATAGAGCGAGAACTGAGCAAGATTCAATTCTTCTGTAATAGATGGGATTCACAGTATTTGAAAGCCAATTTTGCAAATAGTTCATTTATCACTCGGTTCCAGATTAGAAAGCTTGTTTTAAGCCCTATTTTTAAGCTCATATTTCCTTTTAAAGGATATCCAAGTATTGGTTCGTGTAGATAGCTTTCCGAAAGAAGGCTTTTTTGACGTCCATCTTATAAGAACTCTTAGCCCGTATAGGGTAACTTTGTAATAAACCCTCGACTTTAGTATAACCTTTGCCAACTAAAAATATGCCCCTTTCATCGTGACAACCCACCGGCACCCTATGTTTGAAATTTACGGGTTTATTTGCGATGATTATCTTTATGTGCCTTATCTTAGCATCACAAGATGCTCTCCTCCATGTTAGACCGTTAAAAATGAACTTATGTAAGTTACCGGAGCTTCCTTAGGTAGGTGGTAGCACCTACCAATAACCATCATCCAATGGACGTAAACTAAGACTTCATGAAATGATGTTCGGATGCGATCTTCAGGAGCGGAGCTTCTCTTTATATAGATTTTCAAAGGGGCGCGCTCTGTACCATGCACTCCTTCCTGCACCTTGTCCTTTTACCCCCTGAAATGAGTGCGATAGCGTACATTAACACTCTTTTAACTCTTTGCCTTCCGAGGAATACGGGATCCATGTTCACTCTAAGTCGTCTAGATTATTAAAATTCAATAATTCACCATATGGTCATAAAGCTTATAAATACCACTTCTAGCATTGATTCTGACTTATACCAATTATCAGAATGAACGGATGGTCTAAACCCTATTAAATATAAGGCGACTCAACAGGGTCTCCAGGAAAGAATCTGTGGTGGGCTTTTTGACGGATATAAGGACATTACCCAGGCAATTCAGATCCCTTTAGGACTACACAAGAGTGGGAGCCCTATTACGCAACCAAGTCCTCTCCCCATACACCGTTGAGTAGCCTCATCGGTACAAAGAAGAGGTATTCATGTTAAAGGAGGAACAAGAAAGGTGCAGGCTCTAGAGTTTGTCACGAGCAAGACGATAATAACCATAGGGGGAGATGGTGGCGAAAGCACAAGAAAAGCTTTTCCACGACTCCCCTATGATTATCACCCCCTTAGGAAATGACTTTAACAGATTATCCACTACTTGCCCTTGTGCTAGGTCATGGGGTTCTCGAATTGGAAACAATTGAACAAAAGGTTAAGCACATTACAATGCCGGAGTTATTTGGGATTCCAAACCCTTCCATCGAATGCCATAACCCAAACCCTTCCATCGAGTATGCCTTAACCTAAATGCGGATTTCCAAAAACTCGATCGATTCTATTATTTCTCAAGGACGCTTCTTACATACCGGAAACCAACCAAAAGAAGGAAGAATGACAATCTCCCTTCTCATGATGCCGCATTAACGCCTGATTCAATTTGTTTGAACATGGCTTATTTCAATCCCTTCTATCGACCGCTTTAAATTTCCCTAAAGTTTGCTTGACGGGGGTCATTAAACCCGTACATGCGCTTCTATCCTGGCTGCCCTGCAGGTAACTTAGGTATTCTCTAGTCGAAGTTTTAACTCGAGACTTGTCTCGACAGTTTTCAACCAAATTATAAAAATACAAAAAAAAATCCAACGCAAGAATTCAGCTTCAGTATGATAGGAAGAGCCAACATCAAAGAATCAAAAAGCAATGTCGCTATGACAAGCCAGTTATGCCTGTGGTAAGCTCTAATATCACTTGATGGTTTATAAGCAGAAAATTAAAATCAATGGTTGAACCCCCTTTAGGAAATCAGCACCAAATGGGATAAGGGGAGGTTCTGGTTTTCAGGATGCATGGTTTTAAGTCTTAAATGGTCGAAGCGAGCGACTTCACACCTTAGTCCTGGAGGGGAGGGGCTTAGGAGTCATGACATTCCAAGTTGAAACTTATGTTATCAAGATGCACATGCGATGCGAAAAGGGCACGGGCTCGTAACCTGGCGATTCGTTAATCTTTTCATGTGCATCTAAAAACAGCCAACTTCACAACAGTTTATATGAAGGAAGAACTTCATAAAGGAGTAATTTAAAAGTTTGTATATGCAGGATACCATTTTACGGCGTTTCCGCATTTTTCATTTTTGATTGTTCTGCACTTTCCATGCCAATTTAAAACCATGTCTATTTATAACCATGTCTATTTATAACCATGTCTATTTATAACCATGTCTATTTATAACCAATCTATACGGTCCAGCCCTCCCAAGTTCTGTACTGTCTGTACTAACGGTAATTTCGTAAACACTGGTAAACTTTTCCTAACCATATTATTCAGTCTGTAGATAGCTAGGTATGTAGATAGCTAGGTATGTAGATACCTTAGGTAGATAGCTAAATACAAGAACTACAAGATTACTACTCTGAAGAAGTAGAGAAAAAGAACTAGTCTAATATTATTATGTTATGTTATGTTGTTATGTTATGTTGTTATTTTATGTTGTTATTTTATGTTATGTTGTTATGTTATGTTATGTTGTTATGTTATGTTATTGTTATTATTTAGTAGTGAGTGAGTATGTGCGTACTCAATCAAAACTCCCTCCCTCAATTAAATCACCATTTTACAAATACTCATTTTAGTGGGTGTGCGCGGTAACTGGCCAAGAACAAAGTGTGTATAGATACTGCGAATGTATGAACTGCGAATAGGGATGAGTGCGAGGGCTGGAGTGAAGACCAAGGTCGAAAGTCGCGAGCGACTACTAATGAATCAAACTAGACTAAAGACTAGTTAGTACTACTCTACTACTACTCTACTACTACTACTCTACTACTACTCTACTACTACTCTACTACTACTACTCTACTACTACTCT